>CM019224.1:3033638-3088622 GCA_009741485.1 Malurus cyaneus samueli
AGGCTGAAATCCCGATGGAGAGCAGCAGAAGGGCTGGGAGCACACAGAGCTGCTGGTTCAGGAGGTGGGACCCAGCCTGGAGAGAGTCAGGATCTCACAGGAGCGATGAAACCCCACTGAAATGGGTGACAGGCAGATATTTTTACAAATAAACTGTGGGGTCTGCTGGGAGATAACGGCCAGTACTGATGCAGGTGAAAGGAGAAATGGGAGGAACCATGAAACTTCCAGGAAGTTCCACCATCACACAGACATGTACCTGTCATGGCAGGGTATAATCATGTGGACTGAAGAAAAGAACCAGGACACCCAAAGAATTATAGAATAGGGGCTCGATGCACGTTAGATGTTTGTATCGCCGCGGGGGTCTGGCTATCTGTGGGGATTTGGGAAGTCTGGTGCCTGTTCCAGTACCTCAGCAGATGGAGAAAGAGAGGGGAACATGTGGCATTGGTAAAAGAAATTAGGATAAAAAGGGGCTGTCGTCCTTTCGAACAATTGAGAGAGACCCCATGAAAATGCCCATGGCTCTCGCTTTATCATTGAATAAAGTTAGGACTCTCTGTCTTCCTTTTTGGATAAACTCTGGTGTTTGTGGATTAATTCTCCTCACACCATCTCAGTGGATAAATCAGCAAAGAGGGGTGTTGGGGAGCAGTGAGAGCACAGCAAAGCGCTCAGAGGTGTCCCCTCTGCTACTGCAGCGCCTGTTCAGACAGGGAGCTCCCTGGGGATGGCTTTCCCTGATCCCTGAAGGGATGGGGGCTGTTCCTGCCCAGAGGTGAAAGGTTCCCTGGCTGTTATCTGTGCTGAACTCATCCTGCAGCCAGGCTCTTTGGGAAATCCGAGGGATCTGTGGGACCTGGGCCAGCTCCACAGGAGAGCCCGCTGTGAGAGGCACCCATGGACATCCTCAGCACAGGAGGGGGAGCTTGGGAATCTCCTGGGCTTAAACATCACAAATTACATCGATTCCAGCATTTACCAACCTGTATGGAAGAGCTGCAAGAGCACAGATACTGTAATATCCTAAAACAGAGATGTGTCCCAATTCAGCCTCCCTTCTCTGAGAGTCACCTCTATATGGTTTATTCTGTATCACACAATTTTCAGAAACAAATACGAGAAAACTGCTTTGAACAAACAGTCAAAATAAGATCTTTTCCTTTTTGTTTCTATTTTATTTTCAGGCTCCTTTTGCTCATTGCTCATGACATGTGTTTTCCCCATTGTCTCTGCAAGTATTTGTCTTTAAGTAGAGCAGTTAATTCATTTTGATTATACTCAGTTGTCCACTTATCACCACACATATCTGATCTAATTAAAATAAAGTGATGAATGATACTGCCATTAAATATAACGAGCAAAACCCCTAACAGTTGAATAGCCTTACTTGATAAATATGGATATTTTAGGAAAAAAAATCAAAACCAGTCTCAATTCTTCTTTTCTACCATAAAGCATTTAAGAGTTTACATTCTATTGATGGGAGGTTATCTAGATGCTGAATCAGAATTTAACCATTTATATGAAGTAATTTATTTAAGTCCTGCTAAAAACCTCAGACCCCTCAAGGGTTGCACTGGGATCTAGTGACAAAGCCTAAGACCAGCAAAAGATCTGTTCTGCACAGAGAAGTAAGTTTAGGAAAAAAAATAAATTATTTTATGCAGTGAATTTAGGGAATATATTTTTGGTGTATCATTTCTACCCCAAGCATAAAACTGTCTTGAAACACTGCTTGAAGGAACCCAGTATTGGTTATGTTGAAAGGATTTATGGTCTGGCATTAATAAAATGCCCAAACACCTTCTGGTGTTCCAGAAATCCCAAGAATGTCGTGGTTCCAGGTTGTCTGGGATAGGAGGCACTTCATGTGTATGTCAAAAAAAAACAAAACATCAGCAGCAGTCCATTGGTAACAACAGAAACTGAGTTTGTTGACCTTGACCCAAACACCCACCCAGCCACTCATTCACCCTCCTCAACAGGTGGGGGAGAAAAATCCAATGAAAATATTCAAATCACAATAAATACATCGATATCATGAAAATTTGGCATGGTGAAGAAGTTGGATGAGATAAAAAGCACAGTAGGATTTATTTCACCTAAATTAATAAATGCAGTTTTCTGCTTAAATCTATTTAAAATCAAGATAAGTGGAGTAATTAAAATTGTAAAAGGAAAACTAAAATGTTCTCACCTCCTTCAAGTGAGAAAAAAAATGTTCATATTCATTTGCATGTGAAAAAAGTTTTGATTGCTACATTATAAAAATCCCATTGTTAAGGTATGAACATCCTTAGTTTAAGACCATATGAAAGGTTAAGTCTCTTAGCTGCTTCCCATAGAAATTATTGAAAAGAGTGAATTTAGTGTATTTAATACCAAGGAATGATGACAGATTAGATGACAATGGCACTCTTAGAATCTGGAAGATCACTCTGTGCGTTTAGCACATTAATTGATTTTACAAATGAGCACTTGAAGCAGCAAAACAAAGTTCAGTTCTGGATTCAAAGGAAGCACAGAAAACCCACACAACTCCCAGTGGGCTGAAATGCACTCCTAAATATTTCTATGTAGAAGAGGAACTGCCTATGCCTGCTTGGCTGAATGAGAAATTTTAGGCAGAGTTTGGACGCATTCTTCTCAAAGTGACTCAAAGTTTCACTGAGATGAGACTTCCCCTCTACAGGATAAACATGTAAAGTTTCATTTTAAGGTTGCTGAAAGGGATCCATGCATTATAAATCAAGTATTTACTGTGTGTGATGGAAGTGTGAAAGTCTGAGAAGCAAAGCTGATTAAGGAATTCCAGAGAGTGAAAGGTGGGAATCATTCTGCCTGAGAGCAATGTCCAAAAGAGATGGATGGATGTGGAAAATATTTCTGGATTTGGTTTGAAAAGACCCTTAAAATGATCAATCACATCACAACAGGACCTGCACAGCGCTGGAAGTGTTTTCTGATGAAAATGATGGAATTTTAATCTGAGCTGTAAAATCGGACAATATTTGTTCTCCCTGTGAATTAAATCAGCACAAAAGAATTCAAACTGTACCTATTTATCCAACTTACCACTTTTATCTCTACAATATACCGTGTTTGCAAGAATATGAAACCCAGCTTTAGAGGATTAACATTAGCTACATAAAATTAGTTCATTGGAACATACGATTGTTGTATCTTTTCATATTTATTGTATATTTTTCATAATTTCCGCTGCAGGACAGCTGTAAATCACGATATCTTTTTTTCAGAAAGTTTTTCTGTTTCCTAAATGAGGGCATAGATTAAAAATTAAAAAAAAAAAAAAAAAAAAAAAGAAAGAAAAAAAGAAAACAACTAAAAAAAAAGATAGCAAACAAAAAAACCACCAAGAAACTAAAAAAACCCAAAAAAAACCCAAAAACCAAAACCAAAAAAAAAAAAAAAAAAAAAAAAAAACCCACAAAAAACTCTAAACAAACAAACAAAATACAAAAAAAACCACATCCCCCAAAACAACAACAAACAACAACAACAACAAAATAAAATGATCCACCCCAAGTAGAATATATCACAAGCCTTAAAATCCCCCATCAGATGCCAGGCTCAAATGTAGTTATTCACACATTTTAACTGACCCAGAACAAGACTCCAGATTCTGTTCAGCATAGCTGGTGCAATGCAATATTCTTTTACTGCCAAGAAATATGTGTGAAGGCAAAAAGAACTGGATGACTTATTAATATTGTTCCTCTAACATTTCAGCTTTTATGAGGACACCCAGAAATTTCAATAAAGTGGAATAAAAAGTTTTCTTTTTGACATATCACAGAATAGTGATAGTAACAGGCTAACCTTAAGCAAAGATAAAGGATGCAGATATTCTCACAGCTCAGATTTCCTCCTGCTGGTACTCACAGGTGAGGATGCAGCCTAAAAAAAATGTCTAATTCCTCTACAGTGAGTTTTTATTCTGTTTTTTTTTTTTTTCTCTAAATCCAAAGCTAAGCAAAATTTAGAAGCAGCTTCTGCCCATCCCAAACCCTGGTTCTAAAATACAAAAAGACAGTTAAAGAGAATGTGGGACATAAAAAGCTTTGATTGTTCCCAATTCTAACCAGTCTGACTCCAATCTAAAAAAGGAAAATTAAATATGGCATTCACAGCCACCTGTGCATTATATTCAGGGTGCATTAGAGTTGCTTTGCAAGGCTGAATCCAAGTTCTAAGAGACCGCTAAATAAAGGAGGTTAAGCTAAGCATATTTGTTTTATAATTATTTAGAGTTTTGAAAGACTCTCTTTGTTTCCTGCCTGGTCCACTGGAAATATCACAGGATCCTGGACCATCCTGAGCTGGAAGGGACCCACCAAGATCATCCAGTCCAACTCCTGAAAATCCCACCCTGTGCCTGAGATCCAACAGGGTTTTTAATGAAATTTGATTTTAGATTTACCCTCAGGATGATTTTTTTCATGGTTAACTGTTGAATTATAGAATGATTTGGGTTGGAAGGGATTTTAAGACCATTGAATTCCACCCCCTGCCATGTCAGGGCCAGCTCCCACTGTCCCAGGCTGCTCCCAGCCCCAATGTCCAGCCTGGCCTTGAGCACTGCCAGGGATCCAGGGGCAGCCACAGCTTCTCTGGGCACCCTGTGCCAGGGCCTGCCCACCCAAACAGGGAACAATTCCTTCCCAATCTCCCATCTGGCCCTGCCCTCCTTCAGTTTGAAGCCATTTCCTCTTGTCCTGTCAGTTGTAAAATTTAAGTGACACTCACATCCATTAGTGGAATTCAGCATTTTCAAGATAAAAAAGGAAAAATAAAAAGTCTTTCTGGTCACCTCAACAACTAAAACTCTTTAATTTACCAGTCTACCTCCCCTGGCCATGAGGTATAAACTGTGTCTGTGCCCAGGGAGATGCCAAATTCTCATGTGATTTATTGAGTGTTACACATCTTAAAACTAGGGCTGGTGCCAGCTCGTACTTAAGTTAATGAGTTCTTTTTAAATGATCTACTAAAATGCCTACATTGACCATACATGCTGTTTTTTGTGTTGGCATAAAAACATTAAAAAAAAAAAAAAAAAAAAAAAAAAAAAAAAATGAAGAAACCCTGTGAATTATATCTGAAGAAGAATATAAGGTTATTGTAAAAAAAAAAAAAAAAAAAAAAAAACAAACAAAAAAAAAAACAGACAGTTTTGGATTATGTTGTTACTTAAATAAGAAAACCAAGTAGAAAAAAAAAAAAAAAAAAATCACAACACCTCTAATTGTTCAAACATGTAACCACCAAACTATTGTAAAAATAAATAGATAACAACTTCTATTTTCCCAGTTTTCTCTCTTGGAGAGATTTATTTCCTTTCTGTATGACATGTGTGGAACGACTGATTTATGAGTCTGGCTGCCAGTCTGGACAGACCCTGCTGAGTCACAAAATGGATTGGTCTGAAATGTAAAAGTGATGCTCACAACTCCGTGGATGTGAACACATCCCCCATGGGAATGCAGGAAATGAGAAAAAACTTGTAGGAATACTTCACCTATTAATCTTTTGGGTTTTTTTTTTTTCCAGTTTTCAGTCCCAATCCCTTCCCAGGACAGGTGGGTCTTGCAGAGCTGTTCCTGATTTCTGCAGGGCTCCGTGCATGCCAAGCCCTTATGGATGTGGATCCTGTTCCTGGCTCTTGGCCAGAGCTGCACCGAGTGCAAATCTTCCATTTTGCTCTGCATTTCAGCAGCTGAAAGTGCAAGAGGAGAAATTTTGCATTTGTGTCCCACAAATGGTGGTGGTGGCACCCCCCAGAAAAATAGTCCCTGTTGTCCTGCACATCTCTGTGAAATCTCCATATGTGATGGGGCTCGGATTTTGCACGTGAAAAATCAAAATATCTCTACAGAATGGAAAGCAGTAATAGAAGTATTTACATCAAGCATTGGTTAATGACTTAAATAAGTAATGAGCCTAAAATAAAACTGTTAAATCTTTCTAAGAGGTGCTTGGCTTCAGAGCTGTGCCTTGTAAAATGTCTGTGCACCTTGTAAAAAAGCAGGGAACACGAGGAAGCAACATAAAAATTGAGAAGGCTGTTGGGTGGATCCTAGTTAGGAACCTTCTGCTGTGTATTGTAAATTATGGCATGTAACAGATTATTTAAACTCCATTTTCCTCTGGCTTCAGTGATGGTTTTTTCACAATTCTGCTGAAGAGAACCTGACACACTCACATGGTGAGATGAAGGTGTTGCAAGCTCACCTTTCTCTCTTTGAGAAGTGGGTGAAGAAATGCTGTTCATGGTTCCCTGTAACATCTGTGGTGTGGTACTGAAAATAACACTCCAAAAAGAAAGGGTTTCAAACCAGAATAGTGAAAGAAAAGAAAAGAAAAGAAAAGAAAAGAAAAGAAAAAGAAAAAGAAAAGAAAAGAAAAAGAAAAGAAAAGAAAAGAAAAGAAAGAAGAAAGAGAAAAAGAAAAGAAAAGAAAGAAAAGAAAAAAGAAAAAAGAAAAGAAAAAGAAAAGAAAAGAAAAGAAAAGAAAAGAAAAAGAAAAGAAAAGAAAGAAAAGAAAGAAGAAAAAAAAAAGAGAGAAAAAAAGAGAAAGAAAGAAGGAAAGGAAAGGAAAGAAGAAAGGAAAGAAAGGAAAGAGAAAGAAAGGAAAGGAAAGGAAAGAAAAAGGAAGAGGAAAGAAAGGAAGGAAAAAAGGAGGAAAGGAAAGAGAAGGAACAGGAATGGAAGGAAGGAAGAGAATCCCAAATGATGAAAGGCATTTCATTTCCTTCCCTGTTGAGATCATTGCAGGAGTAATTTTTTCCATGACTATTTACGCCTGCAAAGCCCCAACTCATAAACCATTGTTTTACTGAAGAATACATTTGATAAGCATAAAATCCCAGTAATTGTCACTAAATAATTTTGACCCTGTTGACTGCCTGTGAATGTCAGTGAAAAAATTCCCGACGATTCCTCTGAGAAATTTCCCAACACTATCCAAGCATAAAGGGTGGCACATCTAAATAAAGGAGCCATCAGCCTTGGAGCTTCCAGACATTGTCATGGTGCACTTGATACACAATCTAATTTCTATAGATTAACTCTAAAATTGCTTCAGAACCTTTTACACTCACTTTTGCCACACTGGGATTTTTTAAATCTGTTTGTTTTTTAATTTGAGATATCCAATATAGTTAAAAATTCATATATCTGTTACTGCTCCCACTAATTGGCCCATGGCACCAGTGGGGATTGGTGATGAAAGGAAGGAAAGAATTAACAGCAGGAGGTTGTGGTTCAGGGCACAGCTCCAGATTCTCACATGGCTGAAACTGCAGAAATTACTAATTGTCTATTATATCACTATCATGTTATTCTCATAATCACAACATGGGTCAGGCTTTAACCTCAGTATTCTCTCTTAATCAATTTGATTCTATGACCATGCAATATTACACTTAGTTTAACTGTCCATGATGCCTTTGAAAGGGCCATGGAAACAGAATAATCACAAAAAAGCTGATTTTATATACAATTTTTTCCACATCTTCTCCCTCTCCCTCCCCAAAGGACAGTCTCTGTCATCCAACTCAATGAGCTGCAAAGATCCACTGGAAAATGTTAGTTAACATCAATTCCTCTGGGGATCCTGTTCTAGTGGCTGATGGCAGAGAAACCTTGTGTTTGCTAAACCACATTTCCAGACACCAGCTCGTGCTTTGGGACCTGGGACCTGAGGGATGGAGCCATTTGTCTTGATAACTCAGATCAGACAAGAGCCAGGAAGGAGCTACCAGCCTAAATTCCAATTAGACTCATCTGTTGTTAAATAATTGCTGTGTTCAACAGAGGTTTTAATTAATATAATCGCTTACTAAAAACATATGAAAAGAAAAATAACAACAAAAAATCATCGAACCAAAGAGCTTTTTTTTTTGTTGTTGTTGTTGGTTGTTTGACCTCTTGATTTTTATTTCACAGAACCAACTGGGTTGAAAAAGACCTTTGGGATCCTTGAGTCCAACCTATTTGTTTAGAAGGATGAACAGGAAATGATGGAAACAAAACTACTCTTGTGGCCCTGGCACAGGCAGGGAGGGGAATGCTGCTGCTCCCAGGTGGAAAATGATGATTCCACAACTGTGGAATGGGCAATGAAAATTAAACTTTTCCAGACTAATGAGGTAACAATTAAATTGTTGGAATTGGTGGCCATGGAGTGGAAAATAACCAACTTCACCAAGAACTGTCTGATCTGGCTGTGTTTAGTGCCTTCAGTGCTGTTTTCACTCTGCTCCTCAGCCATCAGTCTCTCACAAGTCTGCTCCAATAACCCTCAGTGACACTCCTCTGTGTCAGCCGTGGGAGTAATTCTATTTAATTCCTGTCTTTATGTCGTTGTTGGGAAACGGAGAAAAATGTTTCATCGTGACAAATCTGATATTCGAAAATTTTCCGGCAGAGACAGTGCTCAGAAGTTCATTTGATCTTGATTAAATTCTGCTGGCAGGTGAATGAATGCTGCTGGATTCACAGTTATAAATCTCTGTGAGCCTGCTGGAATAGAATGCAGCACAGGTTCCCAGCACCCTGAACACCAGAGAATCTGTTCATCTATGTGGTACAATGTAGATGAGTGATGAAAATATCCATTGCTTGGATTTCTTTGTGGGTATGCAGCTGGATCTATTGAAATATTGGAATTTAGTGTTGTTCTCATGCCTTTAATGTTGCTGGGAATACTCACAGAGATAATTCTAATGTGCTAGTCATAGTTCAATCACTCTCCTCAGGGTCTGGAGTTTTGTGGACAGGACAGGAGCTGTCTCGTGCTTTGGTCATGAATATTTTTGGTGAAGCATTGTTTTCAGGGTTGATCTCATCTCTTGCAGTTATTTACAGACTTTTCCTTTTTCTGATTACTTCTCTCACTGAATTACAAAACACTGCTCCCTCCAGGTTCCTCAACAGGTCTGTGTCATTCCACCCTGCATTCCTTCCCACCAGCATCCCTCACATTTTATACAACTTAAGAAAGGAGTCCTGTGCAGATTTTTGTCTCTGTCAGTGCTGTGGGTTTGGCTGGCTGCCCATCACCCCTGTCTGCAGTGCTGGGTGCAGGTGACATTGGGTGCCATCGCTCTGGGGTGGCAGTGGGGGCTGCAGGTGGGCAGGCAGGGCTGTGTGTGAACAAGGACTGTGACAGACTATCCCAGACTGGCACAGAAATGAGCTGATTTCCACCCAAATGAGCTCATTACCTCCCTCCCAGCTCTCAGCTTTAGGATGAGAGTTCCTCTGTGGGTTTGGGTACTTTGTGGGTGATTCTGATCACCCTTTGCAGATTTAAATGTACAGCATTGCCCTTTGTCACCAAAAAACTGAGGGTCGTTGGTCACACCTCAGACCAGGGGGAGTTTGCCAGTTAGAGAATCATGAAATCACGGAATGCTTTGGGTTGAAAGGGACCCTAAAGATCATTGAATTCCACCCCTGCCACAGGCAGGGACACCTTCCACCACCCCAGGCTGCTCCAAGCCCCAATGTCCAACCTGACCTTGGGCTCTTCCTTGACCTTTGTGTAATATCTGACATAAAGAAGTGATTCTGTCTCTCTTTTCACTCAGCATAATGATGGCAACAATAACTAAATGTGGCATTTTATCATCTTTCACTACTTAGGGACAGTGAATTGATTTTGGACTGCAAGGAATCAAAACTCAAAAGATGCTGGAGTTTAGAGCTTCCTCAGTTGTGTGAGGGGCTGACTGGGATCCCAGGGCAGCAAGGGCTGGAAAGGCAAAGTCTGTCCCCAAAAACCTTCATCACCAAGAACACATCCATCATGTTGAGAACACCACTAACAGGAGCAAGGGAGGATTGAGGAGCAGAGTTCAGTGTCTGTGCAAAGGCTCGTGGGCTGACCAACACTCCAGGTACCAGCAGGAGATGAATGCCTCGTGACTCAGTGATTATCCTGCTGCACGTCCATACAACCCATTCCAACCACAAACCTTTCCTGTGGAACTGCAGCCTCTCTCTTTACCCCCACTTGGTTCATTCCAGAAATGGCAATTTCTCAAATAGTGCAAACACATTCAATTAGAAAGCAGAGGAACAGTCTCCTTCCCTTTGATATGAATAACAAACTAATTAGCGTGTTGATTTCCTGTTTAATAAAAAGCTGACACGCTGGTCATTAGTATCTTAGGATGCGCTCAGCTTCATGTGCAAAGCACACCAAAATTAACATAATAATTATGTTAGAACAAACAGGATACAAAATGTTTAGATGAATTTAACTCTTTAAATGATTCCATCTTTAATGCACTAAGCCAGGCAGGTGCAGTATTTTCCATTGTGTGTCACACTCTGAAAAATTAAATGTACCTTGGATACCTGTTTTTTATTCTCACAGTCTTCCCTCCATGGCTGTGATGGTCTAGGGAGAAAATAGTTCTCAAAAAAAGAGATTTTTTTTTCTTTACAATATCTATATGCACACACAAACACACAAAACAAGCTAGGCTACCAAAAGGGAAGGGTTCATCCACGTTTCTGAGAGGAAAGATTCTGCCTTCATCATTCTTGTAAGTTTATTTGATTTAATTACAAAACAACATTAGCTTGTTCCCATCTGCTCATTTATGTTTTTTTAAGCATCTTATTTTGTTCAAAAACAAATTAAACCACGTGGAAGTTACATTAAGGTTGCTCAGGTAAAATCACAAAGTTTAGGTGTTATTTCAGCTGCACTCATCTCCCTCTTTCCTAAACACAAAGAGACACAGAGAAAAACCCGTGTTTATATCCACTGCCAGTACAGGCTTAGCATAGTTTTGCAATTTCTTTAGGGTTGTTTTTTTTTTGGTTTTGTTTGTGGGTTTTGGGTTTTTTATTTGTTTGTTTGTTTTCGGTTTTGGGTTTTTTTCCTTTTGGTTTGTTTGGTTTGTTGGTGTTTTCTTTTTTTTTATTTTTTTTGTTTGTTTTTGTGGGTTTTTTGTTTTTGTTTCTGGTTTTCTGGTTTTGTGGTTTTTTTTACACTGTAAGAATGTATATGTTAGCTGCCCCAAGAGGCATTCTGCTCTCCCCAGACATGAGAAAAGAATATACAAAAACAAAAAAAAACAAAAAACAAAACAAAACAAAAAAAACCCCAAAGCAATAATTGTACAAATGAAAGTAAAAAATTACCTGGAGAACTTTGAACTGACATATTTTCCCCCAAAGTTGACATCTTTAAATTCAGTCCTTCCATCCCAGAACTGTGAAAATGTTGGGACAGCACAAGGAGAAGCAGCTTAGGAGAAAAGGTGCAATCAGACACAGGAACGCTGGAACAATTTTCACTTTATTAAACTTCACATCTAGCCTATGTGTCCTAATTAATATTATGATCTGTTCCTTGTTTTGGTAAAAACCTGTTTTCAGGGAAAAAAAAAAACTTGTTCTCCTAACTTTCCCAATCATTTTTGCAGAGGAAGCTCCTTTGTGGCCATTGAACAGCCCGATTTTTTATACATTGCTGATCATGACCCAAAACTGCACAAAACTCTGTAGCCTACCTTGATCTTCAAGCATTACTACAATACAAAAGGATTCCAATTTCTGAGTTTTCAACTTCAGCAATCAATCCTTTAGCTTTCTATTACAACAGAAGTGTGACAGAAAACAGAGATGCCAAGAGGAATAACAGGGCTTCATGCACCAAAATCCTCTGTCCATGGTGAGCTGGAATATCTTTCCTTTTCAGGTTTCATTTTGTTCCACTCAAAGATCAAGAATGAAAGCAAACCCTCTGAATTCTCCTCTGGTGCTCAGGAAAACCTTTCATCTCCTGTGTGGTGCCCTGATTTCTCACAGCCCCCAAATCCACAGTGGGATCTGGGCAATTTTTCTGCAGTAAGAGTGCTCAGGAGCTTCTGGAGAGAAGGAATGACCTGCTCCCCCTCACACCTCGTTTTTCCTAAAAAAAGCAGCATAATTAAAAAAAAAAAAAATTAAAAATAAACCACAAACAACCAAAAAAACCCACCAAACCCAAAACAACAACAACAAAAAAAACCACACTCAAAAACCCAAACAAACAAAAGAAAAAAAAAAACCAAAAAAAAACAAACCCAAAGCCAATAAACCAAACCAAAAACCAAAAAAATCCAAAGAAAACACACATAAAAAGCCACTCCCCCCAAAAACCCCAACCAAACTGACACCACAAATCCCTCATTGCTGAAGTTCAGCACAGTGACACTTGTAGAAAACCTTCCTTTGACTCTGAAATGGTAACAAGGCATGACACTTTCAGATATTCTGGTTTTTTATGAAGTAGCTCGTAGAGAATTCTATTTGATACATTCCAATATGGATATGTTCTAATAAAAGTTTAATGAGGTTTTAAATCTGGTCTGCTGATCCCGGATCAAAAGACCTCTCCCTGTTGGCCTCGGTGTCAGGGTGTTCCTGAGAGATGAATCTTTAATGGTTTTTGAGCAGAGCTGTGTTCTTTGGGATGCCACCCTGCGTGGTTGGCAGCACTGATGTCACTTTGTGGGTTCTCCAAGTGATGCCTTAGGATTTTTAGTTTCTCTATTTCCATGTATCTGTATTCTCACACTTCTCCAGTGCACAGCACTAAAGCTCCTGTTCTCCCATCTTCAGACAAAACAATTCCTCTCTGGGCCTGAAATCCAAGGACACTTCACTGCCTCAGAGCCCAAAAATATGGAAACAACAGAGAATTGGTGAGCAAACTTGGGGGATTGACACCATCAGCTGAAGGTGTCATTGGAAATTGGGGCCCGATGTGTTCATGAGACAGAACTGATCAAAGGGAAGATCTCGTGACTCGGGGTCCTTTTGGGTGCAGCCTCAGGAGGAGGCTTTGTCTGCCCTCATGTACCAGCAGGCCTGGATTAAATTTGTCTGCTTTTATTCTCTTACTTTGTCGGCTCTGTTTCAAGTGAGCCTTGTTTTAGGCATCATCCAGAGGGCAGGGATCTAGGGATCCAGCAGGGAATGGGGTGTGCACATCCAGGACCTGCCCTCTGCCAGAGCCATGGACGCACCAAGGACAGAGGAGATTGGTGTATTTCTGTTGTTCCTCTTGGCATCTCTGTTTGCTGTCACAATTTTGTCACAATAAAAAGCCAAAGGGCTGATTTCCTAAGTTAAAGACTCAGAAATCTGAGTAATGCTTGACAATCAAGGTAGACTCCAGAGATTGCCTTATGACTACAGGAAACCCAAACCTTCAGGTATGCTCAGCATAATGAACTGTATTTGTAACAAAATCTATAATTCTGGAGATCTCTTTTTCCAGGTAAACAAAAAAGAAAAAAAAAACCAAAACAAACAAAGAAGCAAAAAAGAAAAAACAACAACAAAAAAAATTTCCATATTTCTCAGAGTAGATAACACCACTTCCATACTCTTTTGAGGGCCAGACAGGAAATAGTGGCTGCTATTGCTATCTTAGCTGAGCAAATTCTGTTCAATCATTAAATCAACATTGATTTTGAGGGTCACCAAGCTGCTGAGGGGACTTGAACTCCTCCCCTTTGGAGCCAGGCTGGGAGAGCTGGGATTGTTCAGCCTGGAGAGAGAAGCTTGGGCTGAGCTCAGGGTGGCCTTTTGGGGCCTGAAGGAGCCAAAGGAAGATGGAGAGAGACAATGGCCAAGGGCTGCAGGGACAGGAGCCAGGGAATGGCTTCCAGTGCCAGAGGGCAGGGCCAGATGGGATTGGGAAGAATTGTTCCCTGTTTGGGTGGGCAGGCCCTGGCAGGGTGCAGAGAAGCTGTGGCTGCCCCTGGTCCCTGGCAGTGCCCAAGGCCAGGCTGGATGGGGTGAGCACTGGCGGTGGAGGTGTCCCTCATGGCGGGGTGGCACTGGTGGTTTAGATCCCTTCCACCCAAACCATTCCATGATTCCACAATTCTCTGATCTCCCACACATACAGCTACCAAAGGGAAAAAAAAAAAAAAAAAAAACCACAAAAAAAAAAACCAATTTCTGCTCAAAACAAATATCTGAATACCCTTATTAATTAATTTAGCTGGAAAGTGTGGTCCTGTTAAACCACAACTCACCTTAATCTTAAAATATCTCCTCTTTCTTGGAGGAAACCAATCATTACAATTATTTTATTGAAGAACTCTTTAATTAACCAATTAACCGAGAATAAGCTGGTCCTGTGAGGAGCCCCTATGGATGCCCATTAAATCTGCCTCCATATGGATGCATCCCCCGTCCCTGACTCCCTTTGTGTCCCTGGAAAAGCCTCTCCTTGCTGGCTGTGATTCTGCTGTGCAGCACGCTGCTGCCTATTTTAGGTGCTGACATTTCCTGAGAGCGCTGGGGTTGATATACTTGTACTAACAAACCGACTTGGGGAGAGATTAATATTTCCCTGGCAAAGGTCAGCCGTGTGAAAATGGCTTTTTGCTTCCTCAACAGCACTTTTTAAAGGAGGTTACAGTAAATTAACCCAACTCCCGCCCGTCAATCCGTCTTCGGTCACACGACGGGTTTGCTCTGTGATAAACTGCTGCAGCTCGGCGGGTTTTGTGTTCAGAGAGAAAAGAGCTGCAAGGGAAAAGCTTCTCACAGGGACAGATTGAGATTCTTGGGTAATTTAGCCAAGGAATGATAAGCTTTATTTAGAAGAAGAGTCCCAGATGTGCAGGTCAAGGTGGGTGTTTGTAGCTCCTGGCTATCTCCATGTAAAACATGAGGATAAAAAGCTTGGTATAAATACATTCAAGACAGAGATTACTGAAAACTCTTTTTCTCTTTGTTTTTAGTTTTGATTTTAAAATACTTTGGGTTTTTCATATTTGCCAAATTCTAGCAGATTTTACTCTTTTTTTTTTTTTTTTCTCAGCAAAGGCCCTGATTCAACAAAACTCTTACCCATCCTCTTCACAAAAAGGCTCCAGTGACCCTAAAAAATGAACCCACTGGGTTAATCCAGCAATGCTTCCATCCCAACATCCTTTCCAAACTGTGGCTGGGGAGAGGCTCTCAGAAAACCCCCAGCCCCCCTCATTGCACAGCCAGGGAGGAATTCACATGACATCGCTGTTCAAAAGGATGTGAACACCCAAAAATCACAGGTGTGAGCTTTGTTTGCCCTTTTGTCCCTGCTTGCTCCCTGTCCTTTCCCTAAACCAGGAGATTTTTTATATTTCCATGGATTTTGAGATGTCAGAAGCAAAAAGGAAACGAAATCAGCCTTGAGTGAACATTAGTGAAAGAAAATACATTTCTCACCTCAATGTCTAAAAATTCTTGCAGCCTGTGGGATGGGAAACCAAGAATTGAATGAGTAAAAATGTAATATTGCAATTTTTTAAGCATATTCACATATTTCAAAATTTGCTTTCATCTTGAAATAAAAAAAAAATCTGTCTGTAGGAAACTTCTGATACAAAAATAAATTAAAAATAAAAAAGAAAGAAAAAAGGGGGAAAAGGGGAAAAAAGGAAAAAATAGGAAAAAAAAACAAACAAAAAATTGTGGTGTCTATTCTAAATTTACACAAAAAATCAGTTTTAAAACTCACAGATCATTGTGCTTTCATTTAGATGTGTTTATAATTTATATTTGTCCTGCTCTTACCTGGCTGAGGGGCTCGACACAAAAGATGCAGCAGAGCAGTTGGAAAAGCACAATCCACAGATCATCAGTGCAGACCAAGGCTGCTCTTTGCTGACACAGACCTGACTGGGACCTCATCAATCCCACTGGAAAATCAAAGGGTGCTAAAGGCAGACAGATTCCTAATTAGTACAGAGTGCTAATCCCTTCCTCTGGAGTGCTCAAAGTGCCTCACTGCTAGAAAAGCTGATCTGGGAAGTAAAATCTTTACCAGAAAACTTGTGATTAATGAATTAAAAATACAAAACCAAATCAATGTCGATATTGTTTCTATTCAAGTGATGTGAAGTCGTATAGATATAAACATTAAGAAGTATTTACATATATATGTATAAATATTAGAAAAGGCTCATTTTAAAGGAAAAATACTATGGTTGCTATCTGCTGTATCAATTTTACTGCATTTTATGCTCAATTTCCATGAGAAAATATTTTTTCTCTTCCTCCTTGTACTTTGATTTAGTTTTAAATTGAGTACAAGGTTTTCTGCAGTCCTTTTTCATCTTCTATTAAGATTAGTGGAATTTAGATTATCAGGTAACACTATACATTGGAAAACTAATCAATTGGAAGTCGGTGTGTAACCAGATTCAGTTAGTTTTAGTATAAATGTTTCAGAGTATTAATGGAAAATGCTCACTCTTGAAAAGAAAAATAATTTTTCCCTGTCCACAGCCCTGATGATGTCCAGAAAAGCCTCCCAGGCTCTGCTCTGATCCTTCCTTGTGGTGAAAGCTGAGAGCCCAGGATTGAATTAACTCTGATTGCAGAGTGACCATGAACAATATTATCTGTGTGTGTATGAGCTTTGCATTTCTGTGCAGATTTTACTGGATAATGAGAGCCATCACGGAAAGAGAACAGAATCTGCTCCTTTGGGACCATGCAATCCTTGGCATTCCATTTTCTGCACCTTCTAACTCACAGCAAGGACTCGGGGAGGATAGAGCTGCCAAAAAAATGTCATGCATTTTCTTCTCAGAATGTGAATCCTTCCAAAATCTTATCTGCTGGGCAGAGGCCTCGTCTGCCCACCACAAAATTGCCAACTCCACTAATAATTAAAGAACAAACATGTTTTATCCACACAGTCTTGTACAACTTGTGGAAGGGCTACAAATTACAGGAAAGGAGACAACAGTGAAAGATGATACTGGAGATTTCCTCAGCTCCTGATCATCACTAACAAACCCTGGAAAGGAGACACCCGTGCCCTTTGCACAGCTAAAAGCTTTGTTATGTTTTGGTGTTTGGTTCCATTACAAACCTCACACCGTGAATGATTCATGATGAAGGAGCTAATTTAGTGGAAAAACAGTAATAAACCTCTCAGACACATATTTGCTCAGCAAAACCCTGCAGGTACAAACCCAAAGGGTGTTTTGCCAATCTGGACTGCTTTGGGTTTTTTTAATCAAGTGGACATTCCTTGGTCTCCTGTGAGTCGTGCAATTATCCAGTGCTCATAACACTTGGATCACTTCCCAGCAGTTTATTATTCCACACTTTGGCCACACCGGGGAGGGAAGCACTTGTAACAGGTGAGACATTTCTATCCCAGCTGCTCCAGCTGAGATCTAGGATGTGAGAGGAGCAGCATCTGAGCAGCGCTTCCTCCTGGGAGAGAGAATTTCTGGGTCAAAGCCTTTGTGAGCAAAGAAATTTGAAAGGCATGACAGGAGCATATTAGGTTTGGTTAAGAACAGAGGGCTGCACGTCAGGTTAAAGAGATCTGCTGAGCAGCTGGGTGAGGAGAAAAGCAGCAAAGTAGGACAACAGAATGTGTCCCTTCCAGCTCAGGATATTCCATGATTCTGTGATAATCAGACACTTAGGCCCATGCCTTTGTTTTTACGTTTGGCTTCCACTGGGTTTTGCAGAATTCTTTGGGTATGGCGTACATGTCATGCTGCAGATTAACCTCTCTCCACTGGGGGGATAACCACAGCTCCTTCCTGTTGAAAGGATGAACAAATCCCCTCCTAGAAGAGCTAAATGCAGTCTGAATCCAAGTCAAGGCAGCACGGGGCACTTGAAAGGAAAATCGGGCTGCAGGCTTAAGGATGAAAATCCCTCAGAGAACTTCAATCCAGCAGTTACTGAGCTCCTGCCAAAACAGCACCACATCACAGTGCTCCTTACATAACTTCTATATAACCATTAAGAATCAAGTACAAGCAAGTTATGGAAAAAGAGGAAGGAATTTTCTAGTGAAGTCCTCCAATATTCTTGAAACATTACTCCTTTTGTGTTCTGGAAGTGTGTAAAATGATGTATCAAGAACTTCCGTCTTACAGGAATTAAGCTGTGAGGGGCATCTTTAAAAACAATGCTACTTGTAAATAAGTTTATCTGTTTGTTTGGAATAAAACCAACAGAAGCAGCAGAAGATAATTAGCAAGGGATCTAATCAGTAGCACTGCTTTAGTGTGTGTCATTAGAACAGAACTGCTGTGCAGATTTCTGGGCTGCCTTTATGGAGACTTCTTGGTGGCACAGCTCAAATGCCACTGCAGCGGTGGCAGAGGGGAAAGTGGATGAATCACTGACCTCAGCTGTGCCATGGGAACATTCCCTGCTATCCCACAACCCCTCCACAGACAGACACCCAAGGCAAATACAAGTACAGGGATTTAATGGTAGTGGCTGTTCGAGCATTGCTTTTCATTTGCTGCTTATGGCTTAAGCTAAAAACAAACAATATTGTGAATAAGCATAAATTATTGAAAATTATCATTACAGAACCCAGAGAATAGGTTCAAAGTGGCAGTGGGCAGGGCCAGATGGGAGATTGGGAAGAAATTGTTCCCTGTTTGGGTGGGCAGGCCCTGGCACAGGGTGCCCAGAGAAGCTGTGGCTGCCCCTGGATCCCTGGCAGTGCCCAAGGCCAGGCTGGACATTGGGGCTGGGAGCAGCCTGGGACAGTGGGAGCTGTCCCTGCCATGGCTGGATGAGCTTTAAGATCCCCCCAACCCAGGCCATTCTGTGACTCCATGATTCCATGGTTCCATGGTTCCATGATTCCATTATTTAGGACAACACAGTAGTATTGTGTTACTTTGTAGTTACTCAAACAATCTCACACTTGCACTACAAACTGCCCCAAACAAGCTGCTCCCTTCCAAAGAGCACTGATGAAATGTGGTGATTATTGGGAAGGGGAGGCAGGGACTAATTGGATAGCAAACCCTAGAGTGCTGAGGAGAAAATAATCCAGTCACAGGAATCAATCTCAAATCCTACAGAAAGATTATGTTACTTGCAGTAATTAAACAGAGCAGACAGGATTTGATTCTTGAAAGTTTCAGCTAAACCCTCTCTGCAGCAGTCTCTGTGAACTCTACAGAATGGAATTTATGGATCTCAGAAGGATCAGGGTCTGCTGTGGAAGAGGCAGGATTGAACACACATCTTCAGGGAGCTTAAATATTCCAAACCAGATAATCTCATCTCACGTAATAAGAGATGAGGAGTAATCAAAAGAAATTTCAGCTAAACATGACTGCATGGCACAAACGTGTGTTGAGAGAAAGCAGAGCAAAATAGCACAAAAAATGAGCAGAGGGAGAAATGTAAACAGAAAAAAATGGTTAATTATGATTGTCAGTTCATGGAAATTTGGATGAGAAAAGAAATCAATGCTTCCCTTAACAGGGGTAACTTTGGCCATGCGTCGAGTGAAAGCAAAAACAAGAAAGGAAAACAAATAAAATAATAAAAATTGTATGAAGTACTTTCCTTTTAATATAGATAATAATTGGATTAAAATCAATAAGCCTAGAGAACAATCAAATCCTAAATAAAAACATGAAACCAGACTAAAGGAAATTGGAGTGAAGGACTCCAAAATCAAATGCCATACCCTTTCCTTTGGAAAACCTGGAAGTGCTTCCTCTGCAAATTCAGACTAGGAAAGAGATTTATGATGACTCCACAAGTATATCTAAAGAGCTATTTTTAAAGAGAAGCATTTCTTTCATTTATTTCTTTACTATCTATGGGTGAGGAAAATAAAGTGTGGTGTAAAGCAAGGAGAAAGGCTGGGCCTCTCTCTTGTGGCCTCAGGGATGGGGATGTGCCTTCAAAAGGAGAGTGATGAGCTTGGGAATCTCAAGGAGCCTCAAGACACCAAGAAACCATTTGGAGTTTGCATAATTCAGCAAGCCCTTCTCCCAGCCAGGCTGCCAGGCTGCTCAGCAGGACTGGAGCAAATGCCAGCATCCTTTGGATGAGGTAGAGATTTATTCTTTAATCTTTTAGTTCTGTTTCACCCAGAATTTCCCAAGGTATTTTAAGATCATCTAGCAACACTAAACAAGAGCAATTTTAAGTACTGGGCTTTTGCAAGTTCATTTTGAAGAAGAGAAGTAAAGCAGCAGCTGCTGTCAGAGCTCTGCTTGGTCAAAACTTCTGCCTCAAACATCTCAAACACAAAAGGAATATTTTAGGCATGGTAATTCCTTAGCATGGAATGTTGAGGAATGGTACTCCATTTTCCTCAGCAATAAATAGCAGCAGTAATCCACAAAATAATGAGCAATATTTACCAGGGCTAAATAACTCATATTAAAAATATTGGCCCCAAAGTTACAGCCTTTGCCAATTATGTTTTTATCAACAACAGTGCATGACAAAAGATGCAATGGGAAAGTGTAAAACTACAGTTTTGCAGTCCAGGTTTTTTGACAATCCATTATTCAGGAACTGGACTTCATTACTACAGTATCTCACCAGGACATAGCTGCAAAAAATGGACTTCATTGGATTGGAATATTTGAGGAACAGATAAAATTAAGAATATTAAAACTACATCTGTTAATAACAAAAATCACATCTAAACCACCTTTCCACTCACTAGAGGTGGCCTGAACACTTTCCATATCTTAAATACTCTACATAAAGTTACCAAAATGCACTATAAATTGTTTAGTTTTACTTTTTAGTGATTCATTGCTTCCCAGGTATCCTCTGGCAGTGGCAGCACATTTCAGTTTTATGGGATCACTGGCTGATATGCCTGCAGTTCTCCTCTGCAGAACTATTGATGAACAGCTGCAGTGACCATTGATAAAATGCTATAATTTCTTCAGATAATATTTCGATACCACTGTCACTTGCACCTGAGAATGCCAGGTAAATTACTCAGCAGGTGAATCTTTTACCCAGGGCCTGCTCATGGAGTAGCTCAGAGTCAAGAGATTATAATGAATTGGCCATTGAAACAGCTCTGTGCAACAGGGCTGGAACCATCTGCACCGTGCAGGTGATGAATGACAGCTGTCAATCACCCAGGGAGTCCATCCCAGGGGCAGGGGAGAAAGGAAGGAATTCCCAATCACAACAGATTGTGTTGCCAATGTCAGCTCTTTAAAAACAAATCAAATGGAGAGAGCATTAATTATTCATTGGGATGAAGGTTTGTGAACTGCCACAAAGAGCCCCACTGGGCCTGGAGGAGGAGGGATGACAAATGCCAGAAAGACATAAGAGGACAGAACACACTATAATACAGCAATATTAATTAATAATTCAGCTCTGGTTGATGTTTAATAGGTTATAAAGCCATTTGGGGTTAATAAACTGACTGACCTTCAACTCTGCAGCGCAGTAGGCGCAAGATGTATGGCTCCTTAAAGAGGGAATGCTCTGACGCTGCCTTGGAAAATGAACATGTTATTTGGTAACAGTGATTCAGTTTATTGCACATTATCCCCCACATGGAAAAGTGGATAATTAAATAACTATTAAAGCCTGTGTATGCAATCTGCTGCAAAAGAAGCCAATATTTATCTTTGCCTGAGTTCAGGAGATGATCACCTCAGAGAAACTGGATTTTTCCCGAGCAGGTCTACCAGCAGAAGCAGGTATAGCAATTCTAAACATCTTAAAATCTGCTGTCAGAACTGTTGGGTGAAGCATGGCACTTACAAAATTATACCAGGAGTGTGTGGAGACCCATCTGCATGCAAACTCACTGAAAATTAAAAATTTTGAGCTCTTAAAGGGAGAGAGCTGCAAATCCTAAATTTGCACAAGCAGATACCCCCAGTGAGGGAGTTTTGGCAGTGACGCTGCAAAGCCTGTGCTGAATTCCTTTGAATCCACAGGCTCTTTGCAGAGTGGCTGGATGCAAAACCCAAATCTGGGCTCTACAGCTCCTTTTTCTGTGGTTCTGATGTGTAATAGAGTCAAAGTTAGCCCCAGCATCCATGAAGTCACAGGTTTGGTGGGTAGATTGCTGGTCTGGTTGAAAATTATTCACCAAGGAAAGCGCCAAGACTTCCCCACAGTGAAGCATCTCTCTGGAAATGAGGCAGAGACCAAAACCCAGAGAGTCAGGAGCACCGAGAGCAGTGCCAGAGCCCAGAGGCCACTCCTGGAGTGACAGGGGTGTCCCTTGTCAGCAGGTCCCTGCCTTCAGCAGTGACCCAGGCTGGGTTAAACCCTTCTGGGCCATCCCTGGGTGGTTAAAGGAAGCACAGTCACACCAAACACTATTCTTTAACCCTTCAAGCAACACTGAGTTGTTAAAAGCACAGTTATTTACCTGTGCACCCATGGTCCACCCCAAAAAAAACCCAAAAAAACCAAAAACATTTAGCCCCATTTTGCAGATAGGTAGTTTTAGCTCAACATACATACTTCCTAAATATAAAAATGCTAAATAGACCACATCCACACTGCAGACATCATATTCTCTTTATTCTACATGTGCTGTACTGTCTCAGTGGGCTCTGACACATCTTGATGCATAATAATCCATATAAAAACACATTGACTTATTTCTCTTATCCAATAAACACACGCTCTTGAGTCTATTACCAGAAATTTATACCAGTTGAATGTGTAGATTTCTTACTTTTCTACAGTTAAATTTATTTCAATAAAGACTGTGAAGCTCAATGAGACATAAGACATTAATCCACATTAAATAAACATGCAAGAAATTAAAGATTTATTACTAACCAACCAGATTTACAGTGAAGGAATCACCACAGTCTTGTTATCCATAGACTGTTCTCCCTTGAAATACTAAATTAACTGGTTAATTAAAAAAGCAAGCAAAAAGAATTAATGCTCCAGCACAATTTCTAATATGCTGTTCAGAACAAAGCAAATCTATAGAGATATTTTATTGACTTCTGTTTTTTTTTTAACAAAGATTTTGCGTATTTGCAAAGTACAAGGGTAAGTTTATGATGAAACACTTCTGGTTTCCTGTTCCAAGAACTAGAAATAAAACTGAGCCTTTGCCCAGAGAAGTGCTGCTACTGAATTTAAAGAGAAGAAATGAATCCTTTTGTCTTCTGTGCATATTAATTGAAACAAGTGAGGTACAAAAAAAAAAAAAAAAAAAAAAAGATGAGGTGCAAAGGAATTTTTTGTCATGCCAGGAGGCAGCCAGGTGTATTTCTGCAGAGATAGAGTGGGTAAAGCATATGGTCTGGTAACCAAATACATGGGGCTCCAGCAATCAATGAAAAGAATCATATATCAAACAAATCCAGTGTGTGCAGTGTGGAGTGAATGGGAATATTTGTCCTTAGGTTTTGTGGAATCAGTCCCATTTGCTGTTAGCCTTGTCAGAGAACACTGCCAAAACACGCATGATAAATACCTTGCAATAAATAGGGAGTTTTTTTGATTATTTTTTGTTTAAAAATAGAGGAGGTTAATAGGAGCTGTTCCTCAGTTTAAATGCACATGACTTTTTCAGCAAAAACATAAATTGATTTATTATCAAAGCTGAAATATGGAGGGGAGGCTCTGTCTCCTGGCTAGGCCTGGATAATTTTCAGCTGTTGATCATGCAGTCTTATTTACACAGGAAGAATGCAAATATATATATTTCTATATTTATACACACACAATGGATCTGGGGTTAAAATGTTAAGCAGGAACGACATGTAATGACACAAATGTATATTAATAACATGAATGAATGTCCACTGGACATGCAATTCCTGTGATCCACAAATACAGGATACCCAAATCCTTGGATTTACTGAGGCGCTGGGTGCCAGACTCCAAATGAGGAGGTCACACCTGGACTCACCCATTCCCTGTCCCAAGATCCCTCACCCTGCACTTCCACAGCTCCTGCTGGAGAGTGGGCCCCGGGCAAGAGGCTCAAGGTGTTGGTTAAAGTCAAGGACAAATAGAAATTGTCAGCCAGAGTGGGAAAAAATGTGGGAAAAGGGCAGGAATATTGAAAGATGACAGGGAAAGCCCTACAGAGGCTTCCAGAAAGGGTCCAGCAGATGCCCCACATCCCTTTGGCCACCCTTAACCATCCAGAAAATTTCCTTTACAACACAACTTCTGTTCTACTGCCCTTATGAAGGGAGATGAGACTAATTTTGACTTCTTTATTCATCATAGGGAATGTTTTTTAATTCTGCTACAACCAATGACAAGTAGAAATGTTTAGGGTTTTTTTTTTAAGTTTTACAAATTTATTTTGTTGGCTTACATGAAAGCCAGTGAGCTTGTTGTTTTTTTCACAGTTTTCTAGAAATCACAGAAACTACCAAAAGTGACTCCTGAACTGTGGGCTCTTACCCATGCTTATTTTCTGCCCTGTGGAGTCAATGTTTGCACACTTTGCTCGTTTATTACTCACAAATTACACTCCTGGCTGGCTGAGGATTTTGGAGTGGCAAAAGCCTTCTAGAAATTTCTTTATGCTCTTACCCAAAAGCTTTGTCAATACAATAACTGTTTTTGGGTTTTTTTTTTTTTTTTTGTTTTTTTTTTTTTGTTTTTGTTTTTTTTTTTGAGGAGTACGTTATCCAAAAAATTGATGTTAAAGCAGAAGGCTGTTCCCGGGCACAGGGAGCTCCTGCTCCTCACATCCTCCCCTCTCCCTGCTCTCCCAGCACATCCTTGGCCAGATGGTGAAATTCCCTCCTCAGAAGGTGAAAGGTGGCAGGAGAGCAAAAGACAGCTCAGAGATTCCCTGTGGGTCAGGCTACAAATCAAGAGGCTGAGCCAAGGGACCCACCCAAGAGTGTGAGGACCAGATTCCTGTC
The DNA here is from genome assembly GCA_009741485.1 of Malurus cyaneus samueli. Lineage (NCBI taxonomy): Eukaryota > Metazoa > Chordata > Aves > Passeriformes > Maluridae > Malurus > Malurus cyaneus. The sequence goes on from CM019224.1 coordinate 3,058,318, forward strand.
AAAGTCTGAGCAAAGTAGACCCTTGCCCAGAGATTCCTGTGAGATGGGTCCAGGGGCAGAGCACAGCCTTAAAAGTGCCCTTAAGGTCACACATGAGCTTCCCAAAAGCTCAGTGAGCAGCAGGAACATTAGCCAACCACAGCTCCCAAAGCGCTGCCCAAGATGGGGATAAGGCATAATGATTTGGAGCATCTCAATCCCTGGTGGAGTCTCAATACCTTCCTCTCACAGTTCCTCCTCAAAAAGTTTCTTAGATTGAGATTGGGAATCAATTTTTACACCTAAAAAATCTCTAAGAGATGCTATCAATAAAACATATTGGTCTGGCAAACGTCAGTTTGACCTTTGGAGGTTTGTATAGTTTTCTGAATCCTTGACTTTAGGTTACAGTCATATTCAACTCTTTTCTCCTGAAAATAGTATTTTACATGTGCCTACCAAGCACTGTTTAGCTCCCACTTTCTTAATTTTAATGGGAATTATGCTGGGTTTGTACATTACCAAATCCATTTTTAACTCATTAAGTGAGGAAACTCCATTTCTGCCCTTCAACAGCTGTCTTCCACCTTGCTTCTGAGTTTGGAGTGAGATTGTTTATTAACAGAAATGTTTCAGAGGTCAAACAAAAACATAACAAAATCCAGAAGGACAGAATTTCTGTCCATTTTGAACATAATTTTGCCAGCTTTGTATACCAGAATGTGCTCACATAGGTATTCAGGTGCAATTGCCAGAAGCTCTGCACGTGAATGTGTTTGTGTGCAGGTATAGGCATCTAGAAAAGTACCTGATGTGCTACTTGGTGATATTTCAGCATCAATTCCTTGCTATCACATTAAAAATGGAATAATTAGCATTTAATCTGCCTTTGAAAGCCTAACCAAAAGAGTATTGTGACATTCCCATTAATTAAGACACATAGTCCAATTATGAAGTCCATTGATGTCAACTCTCGTCCAACAGGTATTTTATTATGGCCAGAGCAAGAATCCAGTCCTGCTCAGTAAATTTGGTTTTCCTTCCACTCCTTCAAATCACTCTTTTAAGAGATGTACCGTTGTTTGGAATAAAACTTGCAAGCTTTTAAATGAGTTCCTGGGAGCTGCTGCTATTTTACTGCATTAAGCAACTGACACTAAACACTGAATTAACACAGGGCTGGCCAGAGGGATTCTTGTCCCCATGAGGGGTTAACAGTGTCCTGGACAGCAGGAAGGACAGTCCAGTACAATACTGAGAAAAAAAAAAAAAAATCCAAAAAACTCACAAGTACCTTCAAGCACTGCAGTGCTAATTATTAATCTTTTATTTTGCATTTATTGCTCTCACCCCACGGGCAGAGCTGCCCCAGCCCTGGGCGCACCAGGGAGGAGCTGGAGCTGCTGCAGAGAGCCCAGAGGAGGCTCCAGGATGAGCAGAGGGATGGAGCAGCTGTGCTGGGAGGAAAGGCTGGGAGAGCTGGGATTGTTCAGCCTGGGAAAGAAGCTTTGGGCTGAGCTCAGGTGGCCTTGCAGGGCCTGAAGGAGCCAAATGAAAGATGGAGAGAGACAATGGCCAAGGGCTGCAGGGACAGGAGCCAGGGAATGGCTTCCCAGTCCAGAGGGCAGGGCCAGATGGGATATGGGAAGGAATTGTTCCCTGTTTGGGTGGGCAGGCCCTGGCACAGGGTGCCCAGAGAAGCTGTGGCTGCCCCTGGATCCCTGGCAGTGCCCAAGGCCAGGCTGGACATTGGGGCTGGGAGCAGCCTGGGACAGTGGGAGCTGTCCCTGCCATGCCAGGGGTGGGATGGGATGGGTTTTAATGTCCCCACTCAACTAGTCCAGTTAATTTTGCAGCAGTGTAAATGTTGCATCTTACCTTCTGAAAGATTGATTTTCCTCATCTGCCATTATTTAAGTCTTTATTTTGCTCTTCATTTCTGTATTCAAAAGTTCCTGAAATTTCACCTGGTAACCAAACATAGCAGAGGAGCTCCAAGAAGACGCTTCGTTCTACTCATCCTGTAGATGTAATGGCTACTTCTGTCTTTCCTTGTGATTTTCTGAAACATTGGAAATGTGTTTGCTCTTTGTGGACACAGAATTCTACAAAATAACGACACATCATCAAAATTTCTAAACTCCATATTTTCAAACAAAGCATCTAGCACTATAAACGGGTCAAAATATTTCATACATTTTACCCTCTTCGTGATCATTTACCTTACAAAATGAAAAAAAAAAGCAATTGAGGATATAGCAAGAAAACATTTCTTGCATCTTAAGTAAAGAAATAACTAAAATTTAACTCTTCCAATGCACAGGATTTTTTTTAAAAAATATTCTGTTGATTAGCAAGTAACTGTAAAAATTATTTCTAACTGTGAAAAATTACCTACTGTGAAATAATAATAAAGAATTTAATTCTGTAGCCCATTAAAATACGTGAGAAAATTCCCACTAACTTCACCTGAGGTTGGATTTTGTCCTTTGCTAACAAAGCTCTAGGAGAAGGCTGTTACATCAAATAGAAATTATTGATTTTATCTTATCAATTTTATCACTTTGTATCTCTCAAATGAAGATAAAATTCTAACTCTGGTCAGAGGAAATGGAAAGCTGATGGGGTCAGCTGCTAACTCCCACCTCGCCTGTACAGCACCAGAGAACGAAAACACAGAGGCAAACTTTCATTTTCCCAGAAGCTAACAGAGAGCAGATCCTTCATAAAAGAATCCTTCTAACACAATATTTCAATGGTTCTTGTGATATTTGCAATTTGTAAGCTACCGAATGCCAATTTGAGTTTTGCAGATGCAGGATCTTACACTGGAAAAATGGTTAATTTAAAAGCTGTACTACTGTATTTCTGTAGAAATTTGTTCTCAGATAATTTGAGACTTTAACTTCTGTACTGTAGAGTTTGTTCTCATATAATTTGAGGCTTTAAATCTCGGGCTGGTTTAATCTCTGCTATGATTAGATGCTGCAGACTCTGAGCCATTCCAGCCTTACACTGAATGTCGAAAGTTCATATATTTGGATTCTGCTAACACCACCAGGGCTCACAGGGTGAGGAATGATGGCATGAAGAGAAGCCCAGGCTCTCAGCCGTGTGTAACAGGGCTAAATCCAGCAGTGTGCTGCTGTCACCACCTATTGGCTGGCTCAGGGGGCGTCAAAACTGCTCACAGGCCAGAGCTGAGGCTAATTAGCAAAACTAACAAACACACGGAAGAGTTAAAAAGAAATTGAGTTAAGAATCTCAAATTCAAGTCATGAATGGAGAGTGATTTAAAAGTCCATTTAAGCATAAGCACAGGAATGAGCAAGAAACTTGTCCAGCTTTTTGTGCTTATCAGAAGAGAGATTATTGCACGGGAGCTGAGACATCTGAGAGAGAAATGGATCCTTAATCTGCTAACATAAATAAACTCATTTCTGACAATCCATTTCAAGGACTTAATCTAAATTGCCAAGGTAATTAGCCTTGTTTACTGAGGCTTGCCTTATTAACTTTATCTGGCTTTCTAAGAAGGCAAAATATTTCCAGTATCAGGAAATACATAATCCCAGTAAATACATTTACCCCCTACTCTGAGCTGCTGTGTGATGCTGCAGCTATAATAGAGAAAGGAATTAGATGTGTAACAAGATGAAAACACTGTCAGGGAAGACCAAGAAGTCCATGGTCCTGGTCAAGCAAGCAGCATTTTGTAGGGATCAGCAGCATCCAGCAGGGCCAGGACACTGGGACAGCCTGGGCAGGATTTGCCTGTGCAGGATGGATGGATCTGGGATGCTGTTTGCACTGTCTGCAGCCTGGCAAATCCCGAGCAGCCAGCCCTGAAGGAGTGCAGGCTACTCTTTATATATGTGATAGCAAATACTGCACTTGGCAAGGAATTCAGGAGGGTGCTTTCCAAGCTTAAAAGGGCTTTCTGGGACTGTTTCTGACCCCATTCAATTCAATTCTTTGTAGCGTGGCTTCCTTCCAGGAGTTTCAACATGCCATTCATTCAGGGAAATGCACTTTAAGTCAATGGTAGGTTTGCTTGCATAAGAAGTATGAGCTCTGTCTCCAGCACCCATTAATCTTGGGGAGTCAGCTTGTGTATGAGCTATTTTAAAACTACTTTCCAACAGTCCACTTGTACAGTGCACACACAGGAGGGGTGATATTTTATGAGAACTCTGAGACTGGGTTCCCAGTGAGAGGGTTGGTTTGTGTTTTGTTGGTTTGCTGTTGGTTTTTGGGTTTTTCCCCCATATAAAATTTAGAATGATATTGATATGAAACTGTATGGTTTTCATCCTATCTTTTAAAATGAATTTGCTACAAAAATATTTATATAAATGCTGTTAAATTGTATTTTTTAAATGAATCAGATACAGACAATAATTAATAGTCTTGACTTGTCAATTATCAAAGTGAAAAGAATCAAATATTTTCTGGTTATTGCAGTTTCCTTTGATTAAGAATTTATAGAGGGCTTTCTGTTTCTAAAGGACATTTTACCAGAGAACACCTGAGTGAACAGGAAAGCAGCACAGAGAGGAAAGTGAGATTTCAAGAGGACACAATGCATGTGCCCATCATTCCCAACTCAGCTTATGGGGCTTCTCTCCATTCATCCCAAAATCTCCTGCTGAATCAGGGTCTGCACACAAAGCACCGGGATAACAAAGGGCAGGAAACTCCGTCACACTGACTTGCTCCTGAACACCCAAGGAATGGAAATCATCCTAAATAAAGAGCCAGGCCAGGATGAGCTTAGTGAGCTGAAACAACTGGGGTCGTGTATGGAGAAGCAGATCCTTTGTGGGAAGAGGTTGTCGGACCCTGGCCCAAACAGTGGAGTTTTTCCTTCACACGGGGTGGGACGGAGCTCCTCCCGTTCCCACTGAGCCCCCGCTCCTGGGAACACCCCCTGTCCAGAGCGGGGCTCCAGCCCGGGGAGGGGGTCTGCAATCCCACCCAAACAAGCCACCAAAGGCTGCCTGCCCGCGGAATGTTCCTGAGCAGCGAACAGGGCTGGGTTTGTCGTGTAGGGGCATTCACTCGGAATCATTCACTCCGCTCGCCACTTGAAACAAACCTTCTCTTTGTGTGATTGCAGTGCTCCCTAATTACTTATGACTGACCAATTATTGAAGTGTTAATACTATATAGAGTCAATCTGCCTGCCTTTGGTGTCGCACAAGGATTCTCATTTTATGTACTGCACTTCTCCATTTCCCTTAAATGATGCCAAGTAAATTAGCATCAAGGTTTCTGCCTGCTAGTTTGCTCAGACGTGTCTTCTTAGATATCTTTTAAACCAGTTCTGACATTTTAATGGGATATAATTATTATAACGAGGAACCCATTACAGAGATGAGATTGAGGTCATATTAGGAAAACATTTCCCCCTTTAGTTATTGTACGCACCGAAGTCCATAGTTTGAAAGAGGCAAAGATTTCTACAAACCAAAATAAATATGAAATATTTATCCTAGTAAAAGTAAGCAAATCTGGTGTGGGAGCATTTCTGTTTGTGGAGATCTGAGGCAAAACACTTTATCTGTATATTCACAGTGGCTTTGAGAAACTCCTAATGCAGTTCTGCAGGTATTCAGTCCTGAGAGGAAAAATGGAGGAGCTCTGAATTCCCCTTTTAATCTATCCTGGGCTCTGTTTTGTACATCTGTCAAGCCATATAACATTTCTTATGTAATGCAGGCCTATAGAAAGCAGTTTTCATTTCCAGCTGGCACGTTCTGCACTCAAACGCTCAGCCATAATTTAGTTATTTCTTCCCTACATGTGAATTGTTTATTTACTTTACAAACTTGCACAGAAAATGCAACTGTACACTAAACCATTAGTATTCTGTTGGGAAGATTTGTGTTTTGTGTTGGAGGCAGTTCACATTAAACTCAAGGTCTTAATACTCCTTTGAGGCTTCTGAAGCCCCATGGCAACTCTTGAAAAGACTTTTATTTCTTCAGCATATGTAAATTGGATAGGGTGAAGTCAATGTGATTTAAAGCTAACATCTCTTCAAGAACTCAGATGAGACAAAGGTTTTATTAAATGAAATAACGGGAGGAAATTGAAGTTCCACATTTCGATGTAATACGATCGCAAAGATGGAAAATAATATTTAGTGAAATTAAAAGTGCAGGCTTGAAATTTACATCGCTCTTAATCCACATCTGTGCTTTTCATTTAATTTATCAGACATGCCCCACTCCTTCCAGGGGAATTACAGCACGAGGTCTATTGGATATAGGGATATTAGCGAGACTGCATTGGGGTCACACACTGATTTAGGCAACAACCTTTTTACTATATTAATTAGGCAGAGATAATAGCAAATTAAAAAAGAAGAGTTAAAGTTTGCATCTCATGCAGATCCTTGCCTACACTTATAATTAAGTGCAAAATTTATATTCACAAGCCCTATACTGTTATTGGAGAAGGCTCAGAAGGGAAAAGAAAAAAAGTTTTTCATAAAGTTTTAGTCTGAAAAATAGACTTGGCTTCAAATTATTTCTGTTTCAAAAGTGAGTCCATTTAACATTTGCTGCAGTATCTAATTTAAATGGCACTATGTTAGGGCTTAACAAGATATTTCTGTTTGTCACAAGCTGATCTATGACCTGTTCCAGGTTATTTGTGGCATAAAATTCTCCTAATTAATTGTTCAGAGTTCAAAGTACTGCCTTACGTGATAAAGTGTTTTATTTTTCCAATTTGAAAAATCAAGGGGAGAGGGGGAAACGATAATGTGAAATTGTTTACAGCTATTTCTGCATTAATTAATAATTTTCATGACAGGAGGGAGCATTGAGGTGTTGCAACCACTACAAAAGTCAGAAAAGGAACTTTCCTTCTTGTCGAGTGTTTGACTGTGAGCACAAAGCCCAGGATAGGAGAATTGAGAACTCCAGCCTGCGCCTCTTTAACCCTTCCAAGCCATTTTTGCCTCCACATTCTGTCCGTAGACATAGGAAATTTTCAGTGAATTGGAGAAAATTGCATATAAGGGCTCTCCCTCATCCAGGAAGATATCATGGATCTCAGCACAAAAATCGATACAAACCTGCAGTTTGGGAGCAGCTTATAAAAATATGGCCTTCATGATTTAATTCATAAGACAGCATTTATATTTGCATTTAGTTGAGCTTTTATTTAATTATGCAGTGGAAGTAGGTGCAGAACATGTAAAAAACCAAGGACCAGCTAGAGCTTGCCCACCAAGGAGGACTCTTCTTCAAGCATAAAGTGACTTTTTTTATGCGCATGAACTATCCTTGCCTAAGTATGATCATGTAAATAATAGAAAACAGAGCTTAGAGTAACTTAAATCTATCCCACTTTGTCATGAATCCAGTCATGTGACTTGAATTTTTGGATCATCCCATTATGTTTTGGGGACACCAAATGGAGGGGTTTGAATTCCACCGAGACTGCTTCAATGTGTAATATTAAATTCAGATTTCCATTTACCCCATTGTTCTCTTCCTTCATACTGGGCACAACAGGTCCCACTGGTACAGATTTCTCTTTTCAGTTACTGACAAATATCAGTGGGAATTTATCACAGAAGTTAAATTTATCTTTCCAAAATGGCAATAACTTTTCCCTCTGTTGAGATTGAAGAAAATAACTTTTGTGATTTTTATTTTTTCCATTTTATTGTTTCTTTTTATTCCCTATATAGATTTGAATTATCCAGAATGAAATAAATTCATTATGTCTCTTAGCATTCGTTCTTCCCATGGACAAAGGAACAATTCCAGATTATTTACACCAGCTCATACTTCAAAGTGCTGTTTGCCCCTCATACTTGAATGACATGGAAAGACAGAATACTTGGTAGAAATCAAATCAATTGGTTAATTGTTCCTAACACAGAAAAGGATAGAATTGGCTCAGCTCTTCAGAATTGGTTCTGAAAATGAGCGTAATTAAGTCCAACAATGCTGCTGCTTATAAAAGGCTATGAAAATATCACAGATTCCCAGAATGATCTGGGTTGGAAGGGACCTTAAAGCCCATCCATGCACAGGGACACCTCCCACTGTCCCAGGCTGCTCCAAGCCCCAGTGTCCAGCCTGGCCTTGGACACTGCCAGGGATTTAGGGGCAGCCACAGCTTCTCTCAGCAAATACAGAAAATGCATAAAATATAAAAAATAGTTTCTTAAAATAGTCCCGGTCTACGTTGTGATTCTGAGCCTTCACACAGGTAAGAAGAAATGGAAAAAAAATCCAGCACTCTAACCTCATCGGGCCTTTAAAAACATAACAAATTCCTCTACAAAGCAATACTGTATTATGGAGAGTACCATTTTTGTAGGTTGTGATGGTTTGTTAAACCTTTTTTAAAGCTTACACGTCAGTTCCTATTTAAAATGGAAGTTGACACAGTTTAATTAAGCACTCCTTAAATCTCCTAAAGCATACAAATTGGACTTTTTTTATTTGTTTGGTTTTGAATATTAAGCAATTGTGGGTTCACTTAGCATTGTATGCAATGCAAAATTGTATACAGTTGCCAAATTTTGCACTTTATGCAATAAAAAAAATTTTAGTTTTCAAAGGACTAGAAAGTTCCAACTTTCTATTCCTATCAAAATCCTCTCATTCCATTTTTCTGCAGTTTATTGTGTAGGTTGGGCAAATCATTCTCATTGTGTGCTGGCTGCAATCACTTTGCCTGATATCTTCCCTATTTCCCCTTAAAATTTAATGTATGATGGTTGAGGGCAAGTGTGAAGGGTACAAACAACACAGAGGAATAGCAACACACATTGGAAGACAGTTAAAAAGATTATTTCCTTATCGTGACAGCAAAATGGCTTTATGCATTGTACCTTCATTATCATTCAGCAAGTTCAGAATGCCATTTTCCTCCTCTCCAAATACACTTATTTTACATGGATTTCTGGCTTCCAGTCACAACATGGTGAGTATTACAAATGGCTGAGGTAAATCTGAGTGGTCACCTGCAGAGATCAGGGGTGCTTGGATAAAACAAAAAATCTCCTTCAAAGTGCACTGTCCCTACATAATGAATTTTTTAGCATTGTTTGTATTGATCCCTTGGCCATTTCACTGTCTGACTACAAATACTTCTTTCTCAGAGCCACAACTCTTAAATATTTGATAGAACAAAAAGAGTTGTCCTGTTAAGTTGGTTCAGCCATGTAGTGACAGAATTTGCTCTGCTGTGCAGATCAAAGGGAAAACAAGAGCAGACCAGAGAATCCCAGAATTATTCAAGTTGGAAAAGCCCTCCCAGCCCATGCAGTCCCAGCTGTGCCCGATGCCCACCTTGTCCCCAGCCCAGAGCTCTGAGTGCCACCTCCAGCCCTTCCTTGGGCCCCTCCAGGGATGGGCACTGCAAACCTCCCTGGGCAGCCCCTGCCAAGGCCTGAGCACCCTTTCCATGGGGAAATTGCTGCTGCTGTCCCCCCTGGCCCTGCCCTGGCCCAGCCTGAGGCCGTTCCCTCTCCTCCTGTCCCTGTTCCCTGGAGCACAGCCCGACCCCCCCCGGCTGTCCCTCCTGTCAGGGAGTTGTGCAGAGCCACAAGGTCCCCCGGAGCCTCCTTTGCTCCAGGCTCAGCCCCTTTCCCAGCTCCCTCAGCCTCCTGGGGCTCCAGACCCTCCCAGCTCCTTCCCCTGGACAGCTCCAGCCCCTGCAGGGCTCTGTGGCCATGAGGGCCAGCACTGGACACGGCCCTCGAGGTCCCTCAGCAGGGCCAGCACAGCAGGGGACGGCCTGCCCTGCTCCTGCTGTCACCCATGGCTGCCACAGCCCGGCTTCCTTTGGCCTCCTGCCCCCTGGGCTCGTGTCCAGCCTGTCCCAGCACCCCAGGCCCTTTCCCCGGCACCTTCCAGCCCCTCTGCCCCAGCCTGGCCATCCATGGGGTTGTTGTGACCCCAGGGCAGGACCCAGCACTCGGCCCTGCTATCCCTCATCCCACAGACCCGCCCTGTCCAGATCTCTGTGCAGAGCCCTCCTGCCCTCCAGCAGACCCGCACTCCTGCTCAAACACTTCAGGAAAACTTCAAAATTCCATGCCAAGGCTGTTTTTTCAGCTTCCCTTTTGCAGCTTCCCTTCCTTGCCATCACCATGTCTAGGAACAGCCGGTTCAAATACCACACCTGACACTCAGATGGGAGCGAGCAGCACATGAAAGATTATCATGAAATTCTCACCATGAAGTCAATAGCCTAAGCCTTGAGCAAGGCCAGAGTTGAAGCATTGCTGGTAGATTTATGCCTCCATCCAGCTGAAATAATAGTTTTGTGAAGCTGAGAGAAATTAGGGAACTTCATTAAAGCTGCCATCATGGACAAATTTTGCAACGAGGGCCACGCACTTGATGGATGACGCCGTGTGCTTAAGTGCACTGTCTGATTTAGAGTTCAAACCTTTTGTAGTACACTCCATGAAGATAAAATATTTTCGTGCCGCAGTGTTTGGGGCTCTATATTTTTGACAATATGTTTCATGCCTCATTTGCCACCAAAGTAATGAGATTTTAGTCAACGTTCAAAGACTGACTTCCCATTTTTCATGGCAAAAACCCAAATGGGTTATTTTTCTATACCAGTGTACTGCTAGTTCATTGGAGCCCTGAAGTATATGTGGACCTTGAGGCAGCCAAAGTGGAAAACTTTGACTTCACTGCACGAAGACAAGAAGAAAAACCACTCATCAATGATTGGAGCTGCCCATTGATTCCAAGGACTCCTACTGGCATTTTTTCAAAAAAATCAAGGTGCACTGACACAATAGAAATGTTATCAGAAAACAACTTCTTCTTCAACAATAGCCAGATTTAAAAATAGAGATCATGCACCATTTGTTGAGTGTCAAATTATTTTTGTCTCCTAACTCCAATTCTGCTTTCCCTAAGACACCCGGGAAAATATGGATTGTGAAACAGCCCAGAAAGTATTGCATGAAACATTGATGATAATTTCCCTCCTTTTTCACAGATTACACACCAAACAATTCTTCTGCTGCATACTGAAATCAATACAGTGTGTACACATATGTTCTGTCAAAAGACACAAGGGCCTTTTTTATTTACAGAAATTAAAGATTGAACCAGGCTTTTGTGACACAACTCTTATCCTCCTTACCTGATCTTTTATGATACAGACATACAGTCCTACAACAAAATTCTGAATATAAAGATAACAGGAAAGCAAACACAGTGGGGAATGAACAGAGTTAGGAGACTGGAATGGCCTTTAATCCATCAGGTTTGCCTTCCAGTGGCTGACAAGGAGTTTGCCCACACTGTAATCAACAGCACCAACAGTTTAAATTGCTAGTTTGAATGGGTTTGGAGTGAAATACTGACTGAAGTACAAACATTAAAGAACAAGGTGAAACCCCAGCATTGTGCTGTAGCCAGGCCATTACTGAATAATCTGACTTAAAGCTGCATTTTAACCACTTTGTGCTGCACAGAGCCAGGACAAGCAGTATGGATTCAAGAGATTTATGGGATGCTTAAAAAAAAAAACAAAAAAAAAAAAAAAACCAAACTGTTAAAATAATAATAATTGATTGCATGAGCCTTTTGTATGTTACAGACTATAAAACAATATTAGAAAAAAGGAATTGCCTGGTTTCAAAAGGAAGGTGTGGAAGGCTCTGAGGTTTCATGAAAAGGTTACCAATCCCTAATCATTGTTAAGGAAGGCTAAATACTTTGAGTTCCAACAAATTAGCAGCCATCAACCGTAAAAAAGAGTGCATTTAAAAAAAAGTTTTATTGGCAGTCCCAATGTTTCTGCTTCCTCAACCCACATTTCCATGGCTAAACCTCAGGAGCAGATATTCATCATGTGCCAAAACCTTACTGTTACAGGGCTTTTTGCAGCATGTGAACTATGATATCTAGGATGACTTTTGCATCCCATTTTCACCCCGTTCCAGAATTGGGTTTGATAAACTCCCTGTGTTAGAAGGGCTCTACTTCCACAAAGAGTAAAATCACACCCAATCTGAGGGCACACCATGATGACATTAATTTGCAGTCTCAAAGCTTATTCTAGAGCACCTCCCTTCTGCACAGCTGTACAGCAATAACATGGCACTGCCTTCTCCTGACTGTTCAGGATGTAAGGGTGTACAGGACTCTAGGACAAAACAAGAGGGAAAACTAGAACTGGCACCCAGACTGGCACCTGAATGTTGTGGGTTTATATTTGTAGTGTGTTCCCAGTTCTCTCCTCATTCAATCCTAAGCATCATTCCCCTATATCCCACTAGAGCAGTGTCCTGATGCAGGGATAGGATCTGAGAGTGGCTGAGGATGACACAGAATAAGACTGTGGAGCTGTCTAGCCTCTCCCAGCCATTCTGGCATAACTCATGCCCATCTGTTCCCTCTCATGCTGCAGTCCAGAGGGAAGCAGATGGGACCTACTCTGCTCTCTTCTTCTGAAACTCATATTCATTATAACCTAATTTTTAAAATGACAGTCTTGCTGTCAGCAATGCTGCTCAACCAATTTTTTTTCCTCTCTACAGAAGCAAAAATAAACTTTACAATAATAGGCTCTGCCCGTAAGGGTCAAAGCGTTAAAGAGACACTAACAAGTGAACCATCTTCTCATCCCTGGAAGCAATCTTGTTTCCATTCCAAGCCTGGGACTGGATCTGGGCATGACTCCCTAACATGCGGTGTGGCTGATGCTCCTCTGATTTTTTCAGCAAAGACTGAGGAGTAATTTTGTTTTTTTTTGTTTTTTTCTAGTGCGTCAGAAACTGTTGCTTTTTGCTCCGGTTGCCAGATCGCCAGCTCTGCCCCTGCCCAACATCCTGCTCGTGAGGAAGCACTGTCCCAAACACTTGGCTGTTTCATCAGGGTTTGTGTTTAATTAGTCTTTAGGAAGTCTTAAGACAGTCTTTAAGAAGTTTTGCTTTCCCCACATCATTAAATCCTTGGATGGAGAAAGGGTGATGTTTTCAGCTGGTGGGTGTGAGAATGGGCCTGCTCTTTGGATGAATTCCATTCCCTTTCATGATAACTTTCTGCATGGTCTCATTGTGTAACAACCCCTCCTCTTTGTCCCTGAACTGAAAATACAGTGATATTCTCCTGCCATTAATTAGCAGTTTTCCAATCTGTTTTTAGATGGTTTCTTCTCTGGCTGAGCTAGAAAGAAGGTAATACCATCAGCTATTCTTATCCTCCTGTGCTTTTACCAGAGGAAATACCTGAACATTAAAAATCGTGCAAACAGAAAATATTCTAATCTGATGACTGCCACTATTTACTGGAACATATCTGAACACAAGTATCTATGAAATGTTTTAATTTTGGTATTTCCTTCCCTTTTGCTGTGGGATTGTGCTGATTCAGGCACAGGTAATTGCCCATTAAAACGGATTTGATGGTCCTGTGTCAGAGCAGTTCAGGTTCTACCTGATAGGTGCCTGATGTGGCACCTACATCTCACAAGGAGCCAAAACCACCTCCTCATTGATCACTCCTATCCAGGTCAACATGAAAGAAATAAAAACAAATCATGATAGAATATACACAACAGACAAGCGTTTGCCCTTCTCCTGCTACTTTGAGGATGTAACAGGGACTATGAGGCTGTGAAGGAATAGAACTTCACTTCCATGCTCCTCCCTGTGTGACTGGAGGGCTGTGGAACAGGAGAACAGGGCATCAACAGGTACCAAGGATAAACAGGGAGGAATGCAGGCAGCAGTCAGGAGTGTAGCTCATTAGCAAAGCTCCCACGACTTCCCTGCGCATCGCCTCAATCCAACCTGCAGCCACGACACATTTTTCACACAGCTGCATCTTAAACAACAGCCCTGCTGATTAATTCCTTTGTGTTGTCCTGACATATTTTCCTGGCTTGATATTTTTTAAATGGGTGGAAAACCCAAAATATTGAAGAAGTCCAGAGCACCACAATTCCACAATACTGCCCTTTGTCCCTTCTCGATGGAACACAAAAGGACTTCATTAATTAAATGTCTTCTCTTTATGCTTTTTTTTTCATCCCTATGAATTCAACCCCAGGTTCAGAAGGTGTCTTCATGCCTTCTGGTAACCTTGACTGTTATCTGGGAGTGTGCAGGATGTGAACCATTGCTCATTCCCCCAAGTAAGCTGGCAAATGTTGCCGGCTGTTCCATATACATGAGGAATCAGGCGCACGCAGCACTGCTCTTGCCAACAGGCAGCAGTGGTTATCACTTCCCTTTCACACTGCTTCAGTAAATTATTTATTACCAGTTCAATTGAGTTTTAAAATGAAAAAAATAAATAAATATATATATATTATTAGTTGCCTTAAGTTAAGACTCTAATTAATTGGGTTTTCTCCCTTAAATGCTTAAGGTATTTAAAGTGTGAAGATTCAGAAAGAGCATTGAGGAAGTGTTTAAAAATAAAGCACAGAGTTTGTTGCTGGAGTGGAAAGGTCCTAATTTACAACACCACATGCAATTAGAGCATATCTAATACATATCCATATTTTGTTTTATATAATATATTTTGCTTCTCAAATAAATGAGAAGAGTGTTCAGAGCTCCTGCAGAATGCTCCTGCCCAACTGCACCATCAATTCTTGAATCCTCTCCCTTTCACTTCAGGGTTATAAATCTTTGTTTCTCTTTGAAGAAGTTGCATTAATATTTAATTGGAAAACTTCATAAAATGTTAGAAAAATATTACACCAAACACAGAGTAATGCCCAAGAGAGTAAACAGCAGGATTTGTGTTCTGTAGTTTAGCTGAGCATTTGCATTTCCTTCTAATATCACTGACCTACTAAAAAAAATCACTCTCATTCTCACAGTGAACAGGAAATGTGATTTTGTCTAAGGAAATTAAACCCATGGAAAAGATCCATCTAAGTTCCCATTTACCATGGCTGTGTTGGGATAGATGCTTAAAACTTATGGACTTGTTTTTAAGGCATTAAAGAAAAACATAATTAAAGAAGTCTTATCAATTTGGGAGACATTTCATTGTGCACAACCTTTCCTTTTGATTAATATTTCTTACTTTTTAACACCAGTGCACTATAACTCTGATATTAAAGGCATTCAAGTTCTGAAGACTGAACCTTAGATTAATCTGAAATGATTTGATTTATACATTTTGACAGAGAAGTATCACTGAGAGGAATAAATAACTCAAAACACTCACTTTGAGATAGGCAAATTTAAGGTCCATTCTTGTGTAGCATTTAATGTTTGCAATTCACTAATTGAACACCTTTATGTTCCAGAGAGTCAGAGAGAATATATTGCACTTATTATTGTATAAATTAAATAACTGATAAACCAAACTTCTGTTTTTACTTTAAAAACATATGACATTGAGCATTGATTATTTTAATAATTAGACTAAAAAAAATCTACTCGTGTATCCAATGGCTTGAATTTTAATGCCCACATTAATGATTTCATAAAATCAAAACAAACATCCGCATGCACAATTCGCTTCTCAATGAAAATTGAGACCCCCCCCATATCAAGCAGCGACAGCTTTGTGTAACAAGTGAAGAGTCAGTCTTTAAAACCAAGCACTTTCCCAGCCAAGACCGTTTTTTCCTGATTTTTGCATCACTCAGATGTGACTCCAGAATTAACATCTGTGTCTGTGTAGTTTGAGCTTTTTCAAACACAGACCTTCCACTGGTGTCCCAAGTGAGATACTGCTCCATATCCCAGGTCCCACATGAGTACTTGTTCCAATTTTGAAAGTCCAAGCTATATCTTCCCTTCTGAAAGAACTCTGTATTTGGGACAAGCACAGAATATGTAATAGAGCCTCTGCACAGATCCACTTTGGCTTAGAAGGAAGATTTTATCTTTCATCTTAACATTTCTAATTCTCTGCAGAGGAGCTGAATGTGAAGTTTCACTTTTGCATGCACAAGTTCCTCTCTCAGACCAGAGCAAAGCAGAGTTGGAGAATAAATTCATCCCTTTCAATTTTTTGTCCAGGTTTTCTGCAGTACTGTCCAATACAAATTGCCTCGTGAAGTTTGTTTTGTCCTCTTTTGTTTTAGAGGGCATTTGACCCTTGTACTGAGGAAAGCCTTTAGATTTACTGAACAACAGCCCCTATTTTGTAACTCAGTAACAAAATATATGCTTTACTATGACCTGAATTCAAACAGCTAAAATCCTTCTGAAAATCAACATTCTTTCAAGTTAGAGCACCATGGTCAAGGCATTAAAAATATAATCACTACATTTCAAAGACTTCGGCTGCACTTTATTTTTTTATTTTTTTTTTTAATTTCTCCAACTGTAATACTGAGGCTTGCAAAATACCTTGGAATTAAAGGTACTTTTAAAGAAAAAAAGGTCCAGATATGCAAAGGTTAGTCAAAGCATTCCTGTTTCATAACAGTATAATTTCTTGCTGCGCCTTGACTTTCTCCTTTATTTTGGTGTCTGTTTCCAATAGTTGGTTTTGTTATTCCTTTATTCATTATTCTGTTTTCTTCCCTTAGCAGCCATTAAAGATGTGAAATTGTGTCGTTGCAAACGAACTGTAACTGGCATGAAGGAAGAAAGAGATTTCCAGTGTTTAAAGTGCAGCAATTGATAGAAGACTGTCAGGAGGCAGAAGGAAGCTCCTTTGTCCAGTTCCCTCTTTTGAACTGCTGTAAATTTTGCTTCTTTTTCATGTAAGTTACATTAATGTCCAAGTTGCTTCTGAATTTGGACTGTCATTTTTTGTCCATGATCTTTGTTTAAAGGTTCAAATAAATCAGAGGGTGAACCTGTCCTCCTACAGTTCCCAGGCTTTTGTGGTTGTGATGCTGTAATTCAAGATGCCTCACTGGCACACTCCAGAATTTCATTCCTGCTGTTCCTACAATTCATTGCTGGGATTCTTTGTTAGCAACTTCCTTGATGGGCCAGCCTGGCCTTGGGCACTGCCAGGGATCCAGGGGCAGCCACAGCTTCTCTGGGCACCCAGAGTAAAGGGGGACAATTCCTTCCCATATCCAGTATCAATTCCCTCTCTGGCACTGGGAAGCCATTCCCTGGCTCCTGTCCCTCAGTCCTGAGGAATTGTCCCTCTCTGGTTTCCCTGCAGCCCCTGGCAGGAGCTGGGAGGTCTCCACACCCCCTTCTCCTGTCCAGGCTGAGCAGCCCCAGCTCTCCCAGCCTGGCTCCACAGGGGAGGGGCTCCAGTCCCCCCAGCACCTCCGTGGGCTCCTCTGGACCTGCTCCAGCAGCTCCAGCTCCTTCCTGTGTTGGGACACCAGAACTGCTCACAGCATTCCAGGTGTTTTTTAGGAGAGCAGAGCAGAGGGGACAATCCCCTTCCTCCCCTGCTGGCCATGCCCAACAGTTCCCAATCCCATATTTGGGAGTCTGACCCTTCCCTCTCAGCTCTGAAGGTGTTTCACCCTTACTCTGAATGGCTTCATGGCAGCTGAGCCATCAGAGGATATGCAAGATGCCATTTAGGAACTGGATCCCCCCTTCTGACACACATCTGCATTATTCTTGTTTACACTTTGAGGATTGGGGAGATTATTTTATCTTTTTCAAAGGATGCAGCATAAAAAATTGTAGGTCTAGACATGAAAAGATTGATGACAAAAGCGTCAAAGAAAAGGCAATTTTACTTCATGTTGCTTTCCCTCTGCTGACTTGTAGATATAAAAAAAAAAAAAAAATCACCCCTAATGAATGTGATCTTCTCTATACTGCCAAAATGAAATTCAACATTACTTTGTTTTGGAAACAATAAAAAAAAAATTGTTTTTTATTGAGAAAATGCTCCTGGGATTATCTGGTGGCTGTTAGCTGAAATTAGGAGAATTCTCAGTAGTTTCCTGACTTCCCAAAGACACTAACCTTGCTGAACAATCAGGCAGCTGACTGAGACCTCCCTGACAAACACAATCCCAGCACTCTGCAGCTCTGCTTGTCAGAAATCAACACATGTGCTCAAAGAAGCAGCATTTTGAGATGAAAAAACCCTGTTCTCTTGGAAAATCTCCAACCAGCCCTACTGATAACAGTTTTAACAGCAGAGCATGATTTCCCTGTACAGCTGTCAGAAAACAGGTTTTACTATAATGGTTCAACAGGCAATTGTCTTTTTCTGAGAGCCCAACTGACAGAAAAGTGGATTTGAGATCATGTTTTGTGTGAGAGCACGCTGCACACATTTGATAGAAATTCTGTGAGCGCTGATCAGATGTTACCCCAAACGTGCATATGATGTTGAAATTTCAGCCTTAAAAACGAGCTCCTGTTCCTGAGATCCCCTCTGAAAATCCGAATTCTGCCTCAAGCTGAGCGTCTTGGGCTTGGTTAGGTCAGGTGGGTGTTCCAGATCATATCCATAACAAGGATAAACTAAGATGCACAGTGAATGAAGATAAAAAACAAAAACAAAAACAAAACAAAACAAACAAACAAAAAAAGAAACAAACTCACAACTTTTCTTATCTGAGAATTCCAGCTGAATGCACTAAACTTCAGAGGAATTTGAGAAAACGCTGGAAAAAAAGCATCTCTGTCCACTGGTCTGAGCAGGCAGTGCTGTTGCAGCATTGCTATAACTTCTCACAGTCAGAAGCAATTTTAGTTTTGCAAGCATGAAATAAATTTATGTAAATGCCTCACACAATATAACAAATTACAGCCAAGGCACTACTAACCCCAGATCAAGTGATTGACTGAATTGCAACTAATGTGAATCACCACTCAGTGTTTGTTTATGCCTTTTACTAGCAATCTTTAGTAACTTACTCTAAAGGTTTAAAAGCCTGTTCTCTTCTGTTTCCATACTTATGTACTGTTTTATTTATTTTTATTATTATTTATTTACTGTTCAGTACCCCTTGATGCAATTTCTCAAACATTTATGAAGATACAACAGAAATACAATCAGAAATTCAGATCAAGACAATTGAAATTCTGAAAAAGAAATCAGCTAAGGACTCTGTGCCAAAGCAGAAGGGAGAAGGGCAAGTGAAAAAGAGAGAATGAAGAGGAAAATAGGAATGAAATGTTCAGTGCTGCTGGCCTGGAGATGATACAGGAGCTGTTGTAGGATCACAGGGCTCCATCCTGTCAGGATGAATCATTTGCTCTGATCCATATGTTACACCAAATTAAAATGGAGTGAAATCTCAGAATGCTCCTTCCATTTGGAGGGGCTGAGTAGTGCTCAAGACACTCAGGCTTTGCTTACTGGTTTATGAAATCACCAAATCCCTTTACTGGCATTGCAGACTCACAGCTCACAGCTGCCTGCTGTTTATTCTGACTATAATCTCCCTATTTTGAGGAAGTTATAAAGTGCATATGAAAGGTTCCCTAAGGGACAAAACTCAATATAAAAAAAAAAAATCAAGCCTTGAGTGAATTATTACACAAAATGATTTTATAAAATAAGAAAGCCACTACTGCTAGTCTTGGCCTTGTTCAAACTGTAAATGAGTCAAATCATGAATAGTTAATAGCAGTTCTCTAAATATTTGGACTCCTGGAAAGCAAATAAGAGTAAATACCCCACATATATATGGACATCCCAAAAGGATCCAAAAGTCCTTTAAGAAACTTACGAAAATTCCTCAGTGTGAAACATATCCTTAATGGAACCATGTGCTTACAACCTTTTAGAAATAATGACATAAACAAGATCATTATTGCTCATGGGGTTCTGATTAGTCTGTGATAATAAATTTGTAACTACTTTTCTCTTTAAAAATGCTTTTTTAAGAACTCTCAAAATGCAAAGCAGACCATAACTCATGTGCTCTATATTTTCTTTGTTTTCCAGCAGTTTTTCACAAGTGTCTGCGGGGAGGGCTCCGAGCGGGGCCCAGTGATGGCACCCGAGGGACGGGCAGGGACCGAGCCCAGGGAGCTCCCCCTGCACAGGAGGCACAACTTGTGTCCTGGGCAGTGCCCAGCCCTGCCCACATTGTCCGGAGAGGCTGGGCAGTCTCCTCCCTGGGGCTGTTCCAGAGCCACATGGACACACTGCTGTGCCCTGTGCTCTGGGATGGCCCTGCTGGGGCAGGGAGGGGGCACCACAGGAGCCCTGGGGCCCCTCCAGCCTGACCCTCCCTGGGATTCTTCACAGCAGATAACAAAATAAGTAAATTCTGAATTTTCCCTCCCCACAGACCATTATAAATTCAGTGCACTGCCCAGCATAGGCTCTTGGGAAGGGTAACTGGGCACTTTCCTCCCCACTTCCCCAAATAAAGGGCTGCTGGAAACACCCACAGTAAGATTTACCATCATGCTGGAAAATCAGCAGCCAGCAAATGAGCTCCACTGTTAACTATACTGTGAAGGAAATGAGCAGAGCAAGACAGCCCTCAAAGGCAAGAGCTAAAAGTTTAGAAATGACAAACCTAGAGAGGCAGAATGTGATCCTGTGTGAACAGACCGAGTTCATTCCAGCAGCCTCGGCTGCTTTAATGGGAATTCTCTTTGGGTGAAGGAGGTTGCTTGCATTAGGCTGGCTGTTCAAAGGAGCCTGAATAAGGCAGGTGAGACTCACATAGAAATTAATGTTCCTTTCTACTCAGGGACAGTCTGCAGTCATTTAGTGTAAATAAGAACAAAATCCTTAAGCTTTCAGTGGGAGAAAAAATAACTCAGGTTCCTTTGAAAATCCAAGCTTAGACTCTCAAGAGGGGAACAGAGCATAAATAATACTGAGTTTCTTTATCAGAGCTCCTTCATCCATCAAACCCTTGCAATCCTACACCATGCAGAGGTACCAAATAAGAGGGTTTGCCCTTTAGGGTTAGAATAATGCAGGCACATTTTGTACAGCCAGACATCCCATTAATGACTCTTTAACAACAATGGATGTGTCTGTGTTTCCTACTCAGGTAAATGAGCTCCATTCATATGGTTATTGCAGATCTCAGCTCTACATCTATAGAATTGCACATGGGGATTGCAGCTTGATGCATACATTTGCTGAATACTCAGCAAGATTCGTTTATTCAATAGTTCTTTCTAAATTTGTTTTAAAATATAGATTGACAGAGTGGCTGATCTGGTAAGAATCATTTTACATAGTGAAATGTAAAAATTTTCTAAAGTATTCTTAATTTTTTTAACAAAATTGCTCTGAAAATCCATTGACTTCCTTTTTCCCCCCTTTTTTCATAGAGTATAATAGTTATTGCTGTGACTCATACAAATCAACCTTTCAGATATCTTGTCACAAAATAAAGGTCAGGTTACAGAAAATACTAAAAGAAATTCTTAAAGAATAGAAGTGGTAACTTCCATTAGTTTTACTTTTGAAACACGGAGAACTTTGATAATGAAGTTAATTCCTGATGGCTGCTTTTTGTAACTACAACCTTAATGGAGCTGTTCCACGTGTCTCCTGCTCCACATGGGAAGTTTTTATGACACACTTTAAAATGTTTATGACATAGCTGGAGTTTCATCAGGGTTATCCATCAGTGGTGTAAGAAAAGGGCTGCAGTGCTCCCCATTCTTGTAGAATAACTTTGATCTTAATCAAAATGAAAGGGATTGCAGAAAGAAGAGTCATGCATCCCAACTTTAATAATCTGTTCATCACCAATTAGCCTTGAGAACAAATTACTCGCCTAACCAAGAAATTACTATACAAAGCTGCGCAGTCTCTGGCACTAGCAATCTTTAGCATATAATTATGAGGAAATATTGTGTTTAATTAGCTTCCATTTAGATGGTTGTTGCCAGAGTTCAGATGAAAAAAAGCAAGAGGATGTTGACAAGTCCATCTGGTACCACAGCTTTTTGAGTCTTCCAGCTTTTGCTTCGTATTTCGGTTCAAAAGGAGTGCATAGTGTAAGTGGAGCTCTTGGACGAACCAGTAAATAAATCCAAATAATTCAGCCTAAAACAAATCAATGCATCAGGTTTGACACAAAGGCCTAAAGAGAAGCATTAAATAAATCACTGTCGCCTCTATATTCCCATCAGATTACTGAGAACAGCAGAATTTTATTGCCTTTATTTTAGGGACTATAATTTAAATGAGTGCCTGCTACCCAATTAACCCTTATTTACCTGCTGTAATTACCTAGTGGATTTTTTTTACACATGTATGAACATATATCAAAGTGCCAAGTAAAATCATAATTCAAGTATAGTGACGGTATTTTGGAAAGTAGCTCTTATTAAGAGGCATCTGGCAAAAAAAAAAAAAAAAAAAAAAAAGGTGTGGAGACAATCCCAGAGGTAGATGAAAGCAATCATTTCCCCTTTTTTAGTGCCAAAGGACTCATTTTTCAGTCCAGATGGAGGTGATCTGGGCTATACCTTATCATGGCTGCACCTGATGATCTTTTCCAGCCTCAAATTCCATGACTCTGTGATTCTAAGGGTGAACAGTTAAATTTGGAGGGTTGAAAGGGATGGCAGGGTGGACACAGATACGTGGATGAAGACTCACACACATTTCTAAATGTTCTTGGCAAGAGTTTCCTGCAGCTCACAGAAATCAACATTGAGACCCTGCCCAGGTGAGAGCCCACGGGCAGAGCTGCCCCAGCCCTGGGGCCAGCACAGGGAGGAGCTGGAGCTGCTGCAGAGAGCCCAGAGGAGGCTCCAGGATGAGCAGAGGGATGGAGCAGTGCTGTGCGGGAGGAAAGGCTGGGAGAGCTGGGATTGTTCAGCCTGGAGAGGAGAAGCTTTGGGCTGACTCAGTGCCTTCGGGCCTGAAGGAGCCAAAGGAAAGATGGAGAGAGACAATGGCCAAGGCCTGCAGGGACAGGAGCCAGGGAATGGCTTCCCAGTGCCAGAGGGCAGGGCCAGATGGAGATTGGGAGGAATTGTTCCCTGTTTGGGTGGGAGGCCCTGGCACAGGGTGCCCAGAGAAGCTGTGGCTGCCCTGGATCCCTGGCAGTGCCCAAGGCCAGGCTGGACATTGGGGCTGGGAGCAGCCTGGGACAGTGGGAGCTGTCCCTGCCATGGCTGGATGGGAATGATTTGAGTTTTAAGTTCCTTCCAACCCAAACCATTTTGTGATTCGAATCTTCCTTAGATTCTATTCTTCCTTAGCTTGGGACAGGGGAAGGAGCTCAAAATCTTTGAGTCATTTTCAAGAGGATAAGACAAAGTCCCAGGAGAGCCTGGACTGGGCGATTGTGTTTGTGTTTCTAACAGAGACTGAGTACTTAACTTAGTTTCATATTTTGCCCCCACTGAATGCCCAGCATGGTCAGAATTTGCTCTGTTATGGGATATTTGTCTTTATTACAATAACCCCTAAAGCTCTATTGAATTAGTTACCTACTAATGGCCCATGCAGCACATTCCAAACCTGTGGGATCCAGCTCCAGCAGCCCCATTGTGCCCTCCAGAGGGGCAGGATGCCCACCCTTGCCTGAAGCACTGCTGGTGCTCTCCTGTACATGTCCACAGTTGGTGGTCTCCTGCTAAAGCCCAATTTGTCATCTCAATTACATTTAATTTCTTCTCACAGTGCCCTTTTTTCATACACCACTGAGTTGTTCTACCTGTTAGAGGCCATCAATCTGAGCAGCACTGGGGCCCAGGCTGTGCAGGATAATTCACCACTCGGGATTTCATCCAAAATCCACCTTCCTAATAGGTGCAAAGACTACAATTATTCAAAGTGGATTTCATCAGAGATCGCCCCCATTTTACAAATCAGCTGTAAATGTCATCTGTACTTTTTTGATTTCATTTTACAAGTCAGTGCAGAGAATGACAGCTTAAAGACTATGTAAATTAAGCCTATACATATTTTTATTTCAGAATAATCATAATGAATTCTACAACCTGTGCAGCTGTAGCAATACAAAAAGTGAGAGAAATGCAAACATTATTAGTGTGATGGCTGATACTGCAGGAGCTTTAGTAAGACTGATATTGCAGGGCAGTTCTTCCTTTTTATGATGGCAACTAGTGCAGGCAACATTTCTGAGAAGGGATCTAAGTTTCAGTGATTTGTTGCACTGCAACTCTTCCTTTTTACCCTAAATCTGCTCTGTGAAATTCAAGAGGGCTCACAGTGCCCTTTTGGAAACATCTTTACTTCCAGTTTAAATCATTCAGAGCCTGCAGTCAGAAGAAATACACGGCAACAGGGAAGATTCCTTATCCCACAGGACTACCCTGGAGATGGGATCTTCAGCACATATTTCCCTCTCAGATTCCTGGTTAAGCAATTACATCAGCAGTGCCATTGCTGTTGTCTCCTTCGCAATTTACTTTTAATTCGAAATACAAGATTTGTTGTCAAGACACTTCCCAGCCAGAATGAAAATGTTCTTTGGTCAGAAGAAAGTTTAAAAGGGGTAGCCTTCTTCTACTCAGGGATTTGAGCCATATATTTAATTTCAGCCCTTGGTCTTTCAGAAGTAGATCTTATTCTTTAAAAAATTTTAAGCATCAGTTGAAACTGGCTTTCAAAGAAGCATTCCATAATCCTTTTTTGAGGAGGCCTAAAAAGGCTCACTTTTGAGGAGTGGCTAAAAAGGAAATGGCAATGCCGTGGGATTTTCTTCCTGACCTGGCTCCACACCTGCTTCACAGAATCAGAGAATCATTTAGGTTGGAAATCATCCTTAAGGTCACGAGGATCAACAATTCCCCCCGCCTGCCAGGCCCAGCACTGTCCCATGTCCCAAGTGCCACATTCCAAGGATTTCTACCCTTCCAGGGACAGGGAGTCCACCACTCCCCTGGGCAGCTGTGCCAGGGCTGCTCTCTCAGTGTTTTTTTCCCCCAATACACAATCAAACCTCTCTGGCACAAATCTTTGGCACTGAAAGAGCTTGGGATGTCTTCAGAACTCGGCTGGGTCTGCTAAAATCGATGCAAATGAGCACAGTGATCTCTCTGATAAACCAGACATTTTCATTAAAAATTTGTTCCAATGAGCTTTGAATTAATTTAAATGGGGGCCAGGATTTCACCCCTGACTGAAAGATGCATTTCAGTTCACTCTTGTATCCACTCCAATATTCTGTCATCAGAAATGGCCAAATTTTCAGCTTTCTAGCCAAATGGAGGAATCCATTATGCAATCTCCTAATTTCCTACACTGTTTTCATTACTATATGTAACAAACTTTGTTCATGAGCAGTGATGAACAGTTCTAACTCTTTCATAACAATGTTTAAAGTCATAAATACAAAGAAAAACTTCAACAAATTATGTAATTAGTAACATATGGGCATAAACCCCCAGAAGAAAGGCTTTCCTTGCTCAGTTTTTCTCTAGAAAGACAAACGAGTGAGCAAGGTGGAGGACTAAACAGCTTAAAGGTAATACATTGGGTTTTCTTTGGTTTTGTGTCCTTTTACACATGAAAAGGATAGGTAATGCTTACAAGTAAGCACATTAAATCTATTATAAGCTATGTTGAAAACAAATTATTAGAGATAATCCATGTTAAAGGAAAAGACATTTTTCCTTTAAACCAGAAACCAGATATAGATATACAAATGGGGTCATAACTTATGTATGGGAAATCAGTTTGCAAGTAGAGTGCTTGCTATAGACACAAGTCTGACAGCATGATTTTCCTATAAATTAAGCCATTTAGAGTTTAAAATTTAAAATTTAAATTGAAATTAATATGTCTTTCAGATATTATTTGAAAATTGTAAACATACACATAGACGTATAATTTAGAATTATTTACCTATGCAGAGAATAGAGGGGGTGAATTCTCCTGCCGTCAATATTGCCTGTATTTTTTATTTTTTTTATATCAAGCAATCTTAAATGGGTGGAAATTGTAGAGAGGCAAAATTTAAAAGAAAGGAATAACAACACGTCAAGACAGTTTTTTTTTTAATGTGTGTCTCACATTTTCCTCCTGTTGTTTTTATTTCTTTCCTTAAAGGACATAGCCATGCGGTACATTAACATACCAGTCTGGAAAGACCGTTAGCACAGGAAGAGAAAGGCTCAGGTGCAAAAAGAAATGTTTATCAAGAAGATGTAAAAATAGCCAGTGAAGCGGGATGGAGCCAAGCACACACTTGGTGATTGCCACTGTACAGACGCAGGACATGGAACACAGAGAGAAATTTAGGATTCCCACCTAAATAAGGGAAAAAGCCTATTTTACATTGGAGGATGGTGAGACTTAGGAAAGGTTTTCCCAGACAATTGATGTGGAATCTCCAATTTTAAAAGATCCTAAAGATTGCATTCAAACCTTAGATAGCACTTCAGGCCGCCACAGCCATCTTGCCCTGTGTTGAGCCTGGGATTGGGAGCAGAACAATTCTCCCAGAGCGTCCCTTGTCAACTGTGAATGTTGTAATGTTTCAACTGCTATTTTCAAGCTTCAGTGAACAGAGAGAATCTTTGCCTGACTGAAGAATATAGAGACAGAGTCATCACAGACGGATTTTGGCAGGAGGGTACCTCAAAAGCCTCATCCATCCACCCGCCATGGCAGGGGCAGGCTCCATGTCCAGCGCTCCCGCCCAATGTCCAGCCTGGCTTGCGGCACTGCCAGGGATTCCAGGGGCAGCCACAGCTTCTCTGGTACGGCCTGTGCAGGGCCTGCCACCCAAACAGGGAAGCATATTCCTTCCCATGGCTCCGCTCTTGCCCTGCCCATCTGCACTTGGAAGCCATGCCCTGCTCCTGTCCCTGCAGGCCCCTTTGGCCATTTGTTGCATCTCCTCCATGCTTTCCTTTGGCTCCTTCCAGTGCCCTGCAAAGGCCACCTGGCTCAGCCCCAAGCTTCTCCTCTCGCAGGGCTGAACATCCCAGCTCTCCGCAGCTTTCCTCCCACACAGCTGTCATCCCTCTGCCATCCTGGAGGCCTCGCTCTGGGCCTCTTGCAGCAGCTCAGCCCTCCTCCTGTGCTGGCGCACCAGGGCTGGGGTCAGCTCTGCCCGTGGGCTATATTTATAAATAAACAATCAAACCCATGGAAATAGAAAGTTTGAACTGATTATAGTATGTTAGAATATCTTTTTTCTTCATCCAGGTGAAACATGAATGTGTTATGGGGAAAGACTTTTGCGAAGCATTCAGAGCGACTTTTTTCCACAGGCAGTAAACTCCAAAAGAAAAGTCGAAGTGAAGTTTCTAATGTCAAGCAGACAAAGCTGTAAGCTGCATGCAAAAGATGTGGGCACAACAGTTTGAGTGTAAATTGATTTATAAAGAGAAATCGTTCCTTAATGTCGTCTGGCATTTTCTTTTCTCGGTTCTGGGTCTTTATCACTCTTGTAAAATATGGTGGGATTATGTTCATAAAAATATAAATACATAGTCAAGTGCCCTCAGGAAAGAGAGAGGCCTTTAAATAACATGCAAATGGAATTATGTCCTTTCCACTACTGTGTGCAATTGTGCAGAGGCTTTCCAAGCAGGGGCAGAACGGGTTCCACTGCCTCGTTGGCTTGGGTAACTCAGATCCCTCGCCATGGATCCTTTATATATAAATCTGGTGAACTCGGTGCTGTGCTGCCAGCTTGGCTCCAAAACATGTCCTTTTAATAAAATTGCATGTAACACAGACCAGCAATTTATCAACTTTTATTTCATTAAACCACTCATTCCAGCTTCTTTGCTAATTTACAAGGGCTTTTTGCTTTCTCTTTTCATTTCCCAGAATAAGATTACACCTGCAAAATTGAAAACTTGTTAAAAGGCATCCGGATTCTTTCTCTAGTCCCTAGAACATTTTTTTTTCCTTTCTGAGTACTGAAAGCCTCTAACAAATCCTCTGATTTGTTTAAGAACTATGTGTTTGAAAAGAAAATGATTAACAAATAAATTGGCAAATAAATGCTTGCCATTGCAATTATAGGGGTTCTGTTTAATGTGTGATATCTTCTACATGTTTCTTCAGTGTTTTTGGAACAGTAGAACATAAAACAAACCAGCAAATGAAATTTTAATATAAGAGCCAAGGAGGTTTCCTGTCCTGCCTTGCATAATCAATTAATTTTGGATATTTGGGTAGAATCGGAGAAAACAGCATATAAAGCACAGGAGGGGTGGGACCTGTCAGTCAAGCTCTGGGCATGAAGGCGAGCCCAGCACAGCTCCTGATTTCAGGAGACGGGGCAGTGCAATCCTCCATTCCACTGGGAGAAGCCCAAGGCTAAGCAATCCCAATGTTTCAGGAATCCCTCAGAGTGGGGCTAGGCCTTGGGAAATGGACACTTGAACCCATCCCAGTCCCACCCCTGCCATGGCAGGGCAGCTCCACTGTCGCACGGTGCCCCACCCAATGTCCAGCCTGGCCTTGCTGGGCACTGACCAGGGATCCAGGGGCAGCCACAGCTTCTCTGGCACCCTGCTTGCCAGGGCCTGCCCACCCAAACAGGGCAGGAATGCTTCTGAATATTGCGCACAGAGGTTAATGAATCTCTGATGTGTGGAGAACATCTGGGAAACAACAAAAACGTCCAAACCACCAGAACCAATAACAACCTTTCCATCTGGGTGTAAACACGAGCATGATAAACATCAAGGAATATTTCTTCATACAGGCGACAGGATGGTTCGGTTCTACAGTGCGGATCTTCTCACAGTAATTTAATAGGCAGCTATCAAAACACTCAAAGAATACAAATACCATCATCACAATTTATACCCAGTGAGATTTGGCTGAGACAGGGAGAAGCAGTGATTTCACCAAGAACTTGAGGAAATCTGGGAGCAACAAATGAAACGAAGAAACTCCTTGACTCATGTCTCCCTCTTCCATTAGGATGAGCTGTTCTTTGAACATCAGCCTGCCCCAAGAGCACAGGGGGTGTATTTTGCTGGAATAAAAACAGACAGCCCTGGCTTTACCCATCATGTCTGGAGCCGCACTGTAATGTTTTCAGCCAAAATATTAGTGAAAGTAAAGATAAACAAGAAAAAATACAGTTTCTGTTTAAAATGTAAATGCTCAGGCAGGATGTCGGCTAGGTCAGACTGTTATTAGCCTGTATGCTGAGACAGTTTCCTAATTTCTCTGTGACTTTCTTTTCCCCATCCTAGAACAGTGTCCAAGGAAGGGCTCACCAGGGCTCTGAGGTGGACTCCGTTTGTTCTCAGCACCAGTAAGGTGTGTGCAATAAGAGTCCCATCAAATACCCTTTGAAATCAACTGCATTTCAGATTCTCATTTATAACTCAAGATCAGAAAGCGAAGAGTCTTGACCCTCTGCTGGAGCATTGGCTTGTGAAACTTTGAAACTTTTTTTCCCTCTGACATTAAAGTGGAGGAAAATTTGATTTGAAATATAATTCTGCAATGTTTTGTAAAGCTAGAAGTATGGATATGCCATGTTACAGACCCTAGAAGTATTGGTTAATTCCTATTCCTACAGAATCTTGGGCTTGAAGAATTTAAAAGCGGGGGATAAATTCAATCGAGGTAACCACTTGCAATCTTTACACTCACGAGGTCTATTGGATTGTAAGAACCCTTCAGAGAAAACAACTGAATAGTTTTCTGACATGATAATTTCTTGAGAAAAGAAATATTCAAAATATTTTTAAACTGATATTCTAGTCATGCTTCGGCATCATATTTCCTATTGCAAAAAAGGAGAAGCATCAAAATCCTGACAGTTTACGCGAGAGCATGCATGTATTATATTAATTATATTATTTTATATATGATAGTATATTTATTATAGTATTTAATTATATTATTATGTTATATCATGTTATGTATATTTAATTCATGTTATAATTGCTTATGTTATATTATATCATATTGAATTGTATTATGTTATATTCATAATCATTATATCATATTGTATATCTATTATCCCTGAATTCTATACAATACATTTTAGGTTGTTAGGACTTTCACATTCACAGAGACAAGAAAATTTTCATTCTCAGTTTAATAAAACAGAATTAGACACAGTTTTGCAAAGCATATTTTAACAAGTTATCAAATATATGGTGTTTTTATCTAATCTGATTTTCCTTAGACTTATAATCTCTATTATTTTTTACATCATATGTAATATCAAATATTCTCTTAGTCTAAAAGGCCTTAAATTAATTTAAACCATATAATTTCCAATAAATGAATTGGAGATTCAGGGCAGAATGGACTACTACCTTCTATAAAGTATTTTTAATTTAAACAGGGTTGCAAGGTTTTGCCAGCATGTCAGAATATCAATTATTTTACTAGAGAATATAAACTGGATTAGACAAAATACTCAAACTCTACTGATGGGAACCCAGACTTCAGTCTCAGGCTGCCGTACAAGGGTTTAATGGAATGTCCCCTAACCAGAGAGATCAGTTATTATGGAATAATAAAATACTTGGGTTTGCATGCTGTTGTGTTGCCTGTTTTATTTAT
>CM019224.1:3088647-3100911 GCA_009741485.1 Malurus cyaneus samueli
GTGGAAAAGCTCTGTGCTGCAAAACACATGGTGAAGAGAACAAACAGTTTAAGCAAATGGTAAAACTTTCAATTATATTAAGAACTTTTAATACAATGCCTGTACACCTGATACCACATGGTATGTGCAAAGTATCTTCCATATTAAACATGCTACCTTTGTATTGCTGAAAAATATTCTGTCTCACAGTGGATTGAAAGTGTACGATCAACTGTTTAAGGAGATTATCAATGATATTAAACAAGAATACTGATACAGATGAGTGTTCCCACTCACCGGAATGAGTTCTAGGAAAATTATTAGAAAAATCCCTGGAATGAAATATTCATCTGCAACGGTTCTTATTTTTAGCTTCACTCCACCTTCAAGAAAGCCGAGGTTTCTATTAAAACAGTCACGATTGGGAGAGGTTCTATACATTTCAAAACATGTAATAGTATCATATCCACCACACATTCAGTTGATTGTATACATTAATGTACTGCTCATAGGAAACTTTTCTTCTTGGTCGCAATTCACTAAAGTCAGTATGCAGACTCATGAGGAAATATGTCTCTCGTTTAAAGAGCAAATGGGAAAGAGAGAATATCTAAGAAGTGCACAGGTGTAGTGAATCGTGAGGGTTATGGTGCGAACTCAGCTGTGTGAACAGGGTAGGGAATGCAGGGCCTGATTACTTTATTGCAAGACCAGTTTGGATCATTGCTGGTTGAATAGCATGAGTATTTCTTCACCGAATGTGTTGTTAGATCAGTGAACCAGTAAGGACTCCAACAAGAAGGGGTTGTTGTGCAAGGGCTTGGACAGAATGAATTCCCAGTGCAAGGGTTGACTCAACAAATGTAGAATATCTTACCCATTTTGGACAATGGAGTCAGTAGAAGAAAGTATGTGGCATTTACAGAGATATATACAGACAAAGATACTCCAGTGCATCGCACACATAACGACATCATAACATGTTGATGTACATGGGAGACAGAATTTTCCACGCCCTCTGTATGGTCTGCATGCTATGACCACCAGTAAGATAACGATCAGGTGAACAGGAAGATACAGCAGAGGATTTGTTCCCCTGTTAGGCTGATCAACGATTGATCATTAATTAAAAAGAAAAATCACAGGCGAATATAAAGCCCCTGCTCGATGCTGGAGAAAGAGTGCTAAAGAAAATTCCAGACAATATGTGACACATCAATACTGATGTGTTTTCAGGCTGCCATTAAGATTCCAGTCCATATCAGAACATACTGTCAAAAAGAGGAAGTTGTACAAGGCTAGTGATTTGGAAACACTTGTAACGATTTAAGGCACAATTATTTTGAAAGAGAGTAAAAATGCTGCTGGAAGCTGCAGTAGTGGCTGCTATGATATAAAAAAAAATGAGGTAATTGAAACACAATCACAAAGCAAAAACCTAAGTCCCCTGTTATGCATGTTTCAGGCTGAATCCTCACATGTGCAGCTGCAGGAGCTGAGCAGACTGAGTGGTCACAGCCTCCACTTGCACCTGTTTTTAAAGTAGATGACTACCTCTGAAACCTGAGATGGCAGGAACTGTCAAAACTCAGATGCTAAATGGAGACTAAGTTAAACAGACAACTTGGAGTTTCTAAACCAGCACAGTTCCTCCTAACCTTACTTCCCCTTCCTTCTGCGTCCAGAGAACCACTCCTACCTTCCCACTCAGTAACCCACACTCGTCACATCTTTCCAGACTCACTGCTCTATTCATGCATGTTGTCACCTATGCACCAGCTCCTCACTGTTCTTCCCAATTTCCTTACATTTCCACTTTTAGAGACATAGCCAACTTTCAGGAACAGGGGTCATACCAAGATACTGGTTAAGGGACATGATTAAGTGGATTTCTCACATTAATTTTGTGATAAGCAATGACAAATATGCACCAACAGACCACTAAGTCCATCTCTGTAGAGAACCACCATCACTGAACCATTTGATTATTTAGCCAGCAAATAAAATGCACTGCATTCTGCAAATGTCTTAGGTGTTTCAAATCTCTGTACTTAAGAGGTACAACTTAAAAAATAACGTTGGAAGTCTGCCATGACAAAAGCTATGGAAGTTCACTTAGGCTTTTCTGGAAGCTAGGAATAAAAGTTGAAAGTCTGGATATAGGATATTACTCATTTTCCACTCCAGAAAGCATTAACAACTACTTTTCATCCACTCTGTCATTTCCTGATGCATACCACTACTTCCAGAGATATAATTTAGTTTGATGTTTTTGTTTAAATTCTGGGTCTTGTCACTTATCATTCCAAATATCTTCATGAGGCAACAAAGCAAGGAAATGAAGTAGGAGTTCATCCTTTTCTTCAGAGTTATTTTTCAAAACCATTTATAGGTTCTGTTCAGTCCAATCTACTTACTGGCTACAGTCAAAAGATTATGCAGAATTTTTCTTCAGTGTTCTTAAGGAACCAGCAGTGTCACTTGGCCTAAGAGTAAAAGACTCTCTTTTGCACATTTTTGCAGCAAAGAAGAGCTTGCACAGAGTAATAGCAGTTTTGTAACAACACAAGCAAATGCGGCTGTGCGTGGCCAAAAGAAAGCACGAAGACGACCAGTAGGTCAGGGCTTTCTAAAGAGCAAAGACAGAAACCGCCTCCTACATTCAAACAATCAATAAATCCTTTTCCTACCAGTAGCATCCACCCTTACAAAATCCTATTATCCACTAAGGAAAACTGGCAAGTTATTCAGTTATTCTCTTCCAGCAGCAATTGACTCAAGTGCTGGAACAATGCCATCACACTATTTCAGAACCAATAGCACTACCTAAAAAAAAAAAGAAATTTTCACTGGATAGGGTGACATCTACTAACCAAAAAGTAGCAGAAAACTGTATATGGCAGACATAGTCAGAGGAAATTAAAAAATCCCAGATGTGTTTCCGATTTACAAGTGAAGCCAAAACTTTTTGCAATATTTCCAGCTCTAACAATCCTTGCCTAAAAAGGGCTGTGCAGAGGTCAGTTCATTTTAAGTTCTTGCCCTGCAATAACCTCCAACTGATCCAATCCTGCATTCAGTCACACGCGAGTGAGCTGTCTGTCAATGTAACTGGCGACTTGAAGAGACGTTGAGTTGTCTTCAGTGTCAATCAGGTATGATTGAAGTACAGTGGGCTTACTGTGTCCTGAACACTACATTGACCTTCAGATCTTGGGATTTCTGACACCATTGGGAGATCGGCAAAAGGCTGGGAAGGCTTAGCAAAGCCGGTCACTAGGTTTTGCACTTTCTGTACTTAAAAAATCTATCTGTCTAATCCGTACTTGCTATAAAACGTGAATTTAGATCTCTGAGCGATGCTGAGATATGAGAAATTTGATGCGTTCGAATCCATGGGTTGGATCATTTTCAATGGCCAGCTAACGCCTAATACTGATACTCATATTGATAGTCTCCCCGTTCTAGCTATGATACCGACAGAACAAATGCAGCCTAGCTGATAAATTGCAAGCATTAGTATTTTGTCTGTTTATTTCTTTGACATTTGCCTGTGCATTTCTGAACACTTGACGTTTCACGTGATAAAATATAGTTCTCTAATCTCGCTCAGCAGTTGGCAATGACAAGTTTCAGGTGATATGAAATAAGTGTGAATGTGTGATTAATCTAAGAGGATGTGGACTACATGCTTGAATATAGATAACTGCTGATACGAAGTGGTTAAGCTATGTTCTGCCCATTTGGACTGTTATATATGTTAGCAGTCCTGATAATGACATACTCGCTCTGCGATGTTTTCAAGACTGTTCTCCAACCCAATATGTTGATATCCTTTCATTTAAATAGTCCACTCCTTATTTCGGCAACCCAATACCATTTTGTGATCGTAGTACCTCTCTCTTCGTAGGAGCCTCTTATTACTACTCCGTCTAGCGTGCCTGCGATGCAGCATGGCGATACTCCACCATCACCTGTAAGGCTGAGATCTCTGGAAGCAGCGGCTTGGAACCGACTGCTCCAAGAATGCACCAATGCAAGCCAACAAGAATGATGAATCATGGACACATGGTATTGGAGAAGCTGGAAGAAGTTTATTTCTCCAACTGATTTCATGCCTGCAATTTTTCTTCTATCGACCAATCAGAAGATGTGAATCCATAGCATGCCTTCGCAATACCATTGCTAAGATGGCCCAGTTTTACTTGCCCTAGAATATGTACCTATGAAGTATTCAGCTGGATGCCTATTCGAGAACACGCCTCAAACAGGTATAATTTTCCCCTGGATCCTGGAAACCTGGATAATCTAAACAAATAATCTGCAAGAGGACCTCTCAACACAACAGAAATCACTTGGATGAACGCCTACGCTACTTTAATGGGTTCTGACCGGACATTGTCATAAGTCATGTGAATGTCAAACATGTGGCTCATTAGCTTTCCTATGCATAGATATAGACAGCAGGACTTAAGTAACTTAACTTAAGATTTCATAACTTTATCGCCCCCACTGAATGCCCAGCATGGTCAAGAATTTCGCTCTGTTATGGGGATATTTGTCTGTTATTACACTATAACCCCTAAAGCTCTATTGATAGTTACCTAGAATGGCCCATGCAGCACATTCCAAACTGTGGGATCCAGCCCCAGCATGCCCCATTGTGCCCTCCAGAGGGCAGGATGCCCACCTGCTGAGCACTCTGGTGTGTCTCTCTCCGTGCATGGCCACGTTGGTGGTCTCCTGCTAAAGCCCAATTTGTCATCTCAATTACATTAATTTCTTCTCACAGTGCCCTTTTTTCATACACCACTGAGTTGTTCTACCTGTTAGAGGCCATCAATCTGAGCAGCACTGGGGCCCAGGCTGTGCAGGATAATTCACCACTCGGGATTTCATCCAAAATCCACCTTCCTAATAGGTGCAAAGACTACAATTATTCAAAGTGGATTTCATCAGAGATCGCCCCCATTTTACAAATCAGCTGTAAATGTCATCTGTACTTTTTTGATTTCATTTTACAAGTCAGTGCAGAGAATGACAGCTTAAAGACTATGTAAATTAAGCCTATACATATTTTTATTTCAGAATAATCATAATGAATTCTACAACCTGTGCAGCTGTAGCAATACAAAAAGTGAGAGAAATGCAAACATTATTAGTGTGATGGCTGATACTGCAGGAGCTTTAGTAAGACTGAGATTGCAGGGCAGTTCTTCCTTTTTATGATGGCAACTAGTGCCGGCAACATTTCTGAGAAGGGATCTAAGTTTCAGTGATTTGTTGCACTGCAACTCTTCCTTTTTACCCTAAATCTGCTCTGTGAAATTCAAGAGGGCTCACAGTGCCCTTTTGGAAACATCTTTACTTCCAGTTTAAATCATTCAGAGCCTGCAGTCAGAAGAAATACAACGGCAACAGGGAAGATTCCTTATCCCACAGGAAGGACTACCCTGGAGATGGGATCTTCAGCACATATTTCCC
Source organism: Malurus cyaneus samueli (assembly GCA_009741485.1). Lineage (NCBI taxonomy): Eukaryota > Metazoa > Chordata > Aves > Passeriformes > Maluridae > Malurus > Malurus cyaneus. Next base: position 3,094,111 of record CM019224.1, read on the forward strand.
TCTCAGTTTCCTGGTTAAGCAATTACATCAGCAGTGCCATTGCTGTTGTCTCCTTCACAATTTACTTTTAATTCTGAAAATTAACAAGATTTGTTTGTCAAGACACTTCCCAGCCAGAATGATTAAATGTTCTTTGGTCAGAAGGAAGTTTAAAAGGGGTAGCCTTCTTCTACTCAGGGATTTGAGCCATATATTTAATTTTCAGCACCTTGGTCTTTCAGAAGTAGATCTTATTCTTTAAAAATTTTAAGCATCGAGTTGAAACTGGCTTTCAAAGAAGCATTCCATAATCTCTTTTTTGAGGAGGCCTAAAAAGGCTCACTTTTGAGGAGTGGCTAAAAAGGAAATGGCAATGCCATGGGATTTTCTTCCTGACCTGGCTCCACACCTGCTTTTACAGAATCAAAGAATCATTTAGGTTGGAAATCATCCTTAAGGTCACGAGGATCAACAATTCCCCCAGCCCTGCCAGGCCCAGCACTGTCCCATGTCCCCAAGTGCCACATTCCCAAGGATTTTCTACCCTTCCAGGGACAGGGAGTCCACCACTGCCCTGGGCAGCTGTGCCAGGGCTGCTCTCTCAGTGTTTTTTTTCCCCCTAATACACAATCAAAACCTTCTCTGGCACAAATCTTTGCACTGAAAGAGCTTGGGATGTCTTCAGAAGCTCGGCTGGGTCTGCTAAAATCGATGCAAATGAGCACAGTGATCTCTCTGATAACACCAGACATTTTCATTAAAAATTTGTTCCAATGAGCTTTGAATTAATTTAAATGGGGGCCAGGATTTCACCCCTGACTGAAAGATGCATTTCAGTTCACTCTTGTATCCAGCTCCAATATTCTGTCATCAGAAATGGCCAAATTTTCAGCTTTCTAGCCAAATGGAGGAATCCATTATGCAATCTCCTAATTTCCTACACTGTTTTCATTACTATATGTAACAAACTTTGTTCATGAGCAGTGATGAACAGTTCTAACTCTTTCATAACAATGTTTAAAGTCATAAATACAAAGAAAAACTTCAACAAATTATGTAATTAGTAACATATGGGCAGTAAACCCCCAGAAGAAAGGCTATTCCTTGCTCAGTTTTTCTCTAGAAAGACAAAATGAGCCAAGGTGGAGGACTAAACAGCTTAAAGGATAAATAACATTGATTTTCTGGTTTTGTGTCCTTTTAACCAATGAAAATATAGGAAGTCTTACAAGTAAGCCACATTAAATCTATTTATAACTATGTTGAAAACAAATTATTAGAGATAATCCATGTTAAAGGAAAAGCATTTTTCCTTTAAACCAGAAACAGATATAGAAAAACAAATATGGGTCAATACTTATGTATTGGGAAAAATCAGTTTGCAAGTAGATGCTTCTATAAACAATTCTGAACATTGATTTTCTAAATTAAGCCATTTAGAGTTTAAATTAAAATTTAAATTGAAATTAACTATGTCTTTAGATATTATTGAAAATTGTACATACACATACAATAATTTAAATTATTTACCTATGCAGAGAATAGAGGGTGATTCTCCTGCCTCAATATTGCCTGATTTTTTTTTTTTTTAATCAAGCACAATGGGTGGAAAATGTAGAAGCAAATTTAAAAAAAGAATAACAAAACCACTCAAGACATTTTTTTTTTAAATGTTTCCACATTTTCTCCTGTTGTTTTTATTTCTTTCCTTAAAGACAGCCATGTACCATTACACCCAGCTGGAAAGACCTTAGCACAGGAAAGAGAAGGCTCAGGTGCAAAAAAATGTTATCAAGAAGTAAAAATACCCAGTGAGGATGGGATGGAGCCAAGCCACACTTGGTGATGCCCTATGACAGGACGGCAGGACATGGACACAGAGAGAAATTTAGGGAATTCCACCTAAATGAGGAAAAGCTATTTTACTGTGGGGATGGTTGAGACTGGAAATGGGTTTCCCAGACAAGATGTGGAATCTCCATCTTTAAAGATCCTAAAGATGCATTCAAACCTTAAAGATGCACTCAGCCCCAACAGCACTCTGCCCCTGGTTTGAGCCCTGGGGATTGGGAGCAAACAATCTCCAGAGCTCCCTTTCAACTGGAATTTGTATTTCAACTGCATTTTCAGCTTCAGTGAGACAGAAGAATTCTTTGCCTACTGAGAATATAGAGCAGAGTCATCACAGACGGATTTGGGCAGGAAGGGACCTCAAAGCTCATCCCATCCCACCCAGCCATGGCAGGGACAGCTCCCACTGTCGGGCTGCTCCCAGCCCAATGTCCAGCCTGGCCTTGGGCACTGCAGGGATCCAGGGGCAGCCACAGCTTCTCTGGCACCCTGTGCCAGGGCCTGCCACACCCAAACAGGGAACAATTCCTTCCCAATCTCCCTCTGCGCCCTGCCCATCTGGCACTGGGAAGCCATTCCTGGCTCCTGTCCTGCAGCCCTTGGCCATTTGTCTCTCTCCATCTTTCCTTTGGCTCCTTCAGGCCCCAAAAGGCACCTGCGCTCAGCCCAAAGCTTCTCCTCTCCAGGCTGAACAATCCCAGCTCTCCCAGCCTTTCCTCCCAGCACAGCTGCTCCATCCCTCTGCTCATCCTGGAGCCTCCTCTGGGCTCTCTGCAGCAGCTCCAGCTCCTCCCTGTGCTGGCCCCAGGGCTGGGGCAGCTCTGCCCGTGGGCTATATTTATAAATAACAATAAACCCATAAATAGAAAGTTGAACTATTATATTGAAGGATTTAGAATATCTTTTTCTTCTCCAGTGAAACATGATCTTTAATGGGGAAGACTTTGCAGCATTCAGCGATTTTTTCCACAGGCAGTAAAACTCCAAAAGAAAAGTCAGAAGCTGAAGTTTCTAATGTCAAGCAGACAAAGCTGTAGCTGCATGCAAAAATGTGGGCACACAGTTGGAGTGTAAATTGATTATATAAAGAGAATGTTCCTTACATGTCTGGCATTTCTTTTCTCGTTCTGTCCTTTCACTCTTGTAAAATATTGGTGGGACTTTATGTTCCATAAAAATATAAATACATAGCAAGTGCCCTCAGGAAAAGAGAGAGGCCTTAAAATACATGCAAATGGAATTATGTCCCTTTCCAGCTACTGTGTGCAATGTGCAGAGCTTTCAGCAGGGGCAGAATCGGTTCCACTGCCTCGTCTGGCTTGGGTAACTCAGATCCCTCCATGGATCCTTTATATAAATCTGGGAACTCGTGCTGTGCTGCAGCCTTGGGCTCTCCACAACATGTCCTTTTATTAAAATTGCATGTAACACAGACCCAGCATTATCACTTTTATTTCATTAAACCCTCCATTTCCAGCTCATCTTGCTATTACAAGGGCTTTTTGCTTTCTCTTTTTCATTTCCAGATAAGATTACACCTGCAAATTGAAAACTTGTTTAAAGGCATCCGGATTCTTTCTCTAGTCCCTAGAAACATTTTTTTTTCCTTTCTGATACTACAAGCTCTAACAAATCCTCTGATTTGTTAAAGACCTATGTGTTTGAAAGAAATGATTAAACAAATAAATTGGACAAATAAATGCTTGCCATTGCATTTAGGTCTGTTTATGTGTGATATCTTCACTGTTTCTTTCAGTGTTTGGAACAGTAGAACTAAAACAAACCAGCAAATGAAATTTTAATATAAGAGCCAAGAGGTTTCCTGTCCTGCCTTGCATATCCCAATTATTTTGGATATTGGTAGAATCGAGCAAAACAGCATATAAAGCACATGGAGGGGTGGGACTGTCAGCAATCCTGGGCATGAGGCAGAGCCCAGCACAGCTCCTGGATTTCAGGAGACGGGGCAGTGCAATCTACTGATGAGATTTTGGCAACCAAAAGTCGTTTTTGGCTAGTAAGCAATGTGTGGTTGCCAATCCACTGCAAGATGAAATCAAGAAAAAAAAAAAAAAACACAATAATCCCAAGGGCATAAAAAAAGAACTCTATGGCGTTTCTCCCACAATTTGTGAAAATACACTCCTCTGACTTCCGCCCTAAATGTCCATCGGAGTATTAAACAAAAACACATAAAAAGCCCCCCAAAATGAAGAAAGAAAAAAACAAACCAAACAAAAAAACCCCAAAAAACCAAAAGACAAAAACCCAAAAACAAACAAACCAAACAAAAAATACCCACAAAAAACACCAAAAGCAAACACACTAAATAAAAAATCCCAGAACAAAAAAAAAAAAAAAAAAACGAAAAGACAAAACAAAAAACCAAACACACCAAACAAAAACAAAAAAAAAAAAAAAAGAAGAAACCCAAAACCAACCAAACAAACAAACCCCCTAAGAAAACCCAAAACCCAACAAAAACAAAATAAAACACGAAAAAATCCCCAACAAAACACACAAATGCTTTCAAAAAAATCCCCAAAAATCCAGGAGGTCACAGATGGGCTCAGATTTATATCTGTAGGTCTGGGATGTCTGGGGGAGGAAGGGAGAGGTTGGGGTGGCTCAGGGGGAGGGCAGTGCTGGCTTTGAGAGTCAGGAGAGCTGTGAGATGAGGGGATGCTGCAAACACAGCCAGGAATGGGGTGAGCAATCTGGGAAAAATCAAAATAAATAAAAATAATTGGAAAAAACTTGGGGGAAAAAAAAAAAAACCCAAAACTTGAAAGCAGCTCAGGCAATCCTATATTAAATGTTTATTACAGCCTGGGGAAATTCTCAAGAGAATTGAGCTGGAGACACCTGTCCTGTTCTGCTGAACAGAATATTTTCCCTAAATTCAGGTTATCCCTGCTGGAATTCCCTCCCCCACACCTCTGGCAGCTCAACTCCTCATTAACCCCTCCCTGACACATTGTTTTAATCAACCACTTTTATCAAAGTGATAAGAATCAGTGAACAGCCCAGGCAGCCTGGCTGGGACCCCAAATATCCCTGAAAACAGAAGGTCAACACTTCTGATGGTTCTGAGATTATTAGATATTGGTTTATCCTTGCTGCTTACCCTGAAGATATGAAATCTCTAACAGACAAAAATATATTTTTAGTACATACTCAAAATATTTAAAAAGTTTTTACTAATTTCCAAACATCTATTCATTTAATCTATTTTAAAGAAAAAAAAAATACTGGGAGATAACAAAATTTTTGTGTTTTTTTCCCCTGAAGAGGGTGAAAGAAAAACAAAATAGTTCTGCTAGCAGTAGGGTAGTTTTTAATTGTACCTTGCACAATACTGAGTGATTGACCTTATATTCCCTCAATTTTATTATAGTGTTTGACAACTGAAGCTAGGAACTTAAAAAGATTTTTTTTCTGAATTTAAGTATTTCTAATTCTTAGGATCTGTGTTTTCATATTGATTTGCATGGTTACAGGTTGAGCCTGAAAAATATTCCATAAAATAATGATGTATCTAGGAAGAATTTACTGATTCTCTTCTTAAATTCCTGATATGTCTGGGAAAATCATTGATGTAAACCCTACTATTGCTTTCTTCTGCCTACAACTTGCTTTGGGCACCACAACATGAGAGTTTCTGTATTCTTTACAGAGTTGAGGGTATAAAATTGCACTGTAGCTCTGGCACTCTCACCTTCACCTTATTTTCTTCATTTTTTTTTTTTTTTTTTTTTTTTTTTTTTTTTTTCTGTTTCTCTCTTCTACATTTTTACCTGTGCATGACTTTTTTGTCAGTGCCTGCTCTGTGTGAGGAGAAAACTTGGAGAATTTAAAAGAAATCATTCCTCTGTGTGGTAAACGATAACTTCCACTAAGTGGAAGACTATTTAATTGATTGCTTTGCAATCAATTAATCAAAATCCTTCCCTCTGTAAATTTTCTGGCTGCAGAAGTTGCTCTGTTTTATTTAGAATTACCATCTCAAGGTATTCCACAGAATTCTAGCATGGAATTGCAAAAATGTGGGCACACAGTTGGAGTGTAAATTGATTATATAAAGAGAATGTTCCTTACATGTCTGGCATTTCTTTTCTCGTTCTGTCCTTTCACTCTTGTAAAATATTGGTGGGACTTTATGTTCCATAAAAATATAAATACATAGCAAGTGCCCTCAGGAAAAGAGAGAGGCCTTAAAATACATGCAAATGGAATTATGTCCCTTTCCAGCTACTGTGTGCAATGTGCAGAGCTTTCAGCAGGGGCAGAATCGGTTCCACTGCCTCGTCTGGCTTGGGTAACTCAGATCCCTCCATGGATCCTTTATATAAATCTGGGAACTCGTGCTGTGCTGCAGCCTTGGGCTCTCCACAACATGTCCTTTTATTAAAATTGCATGTAACACAGACCCAGCATTATCACTTTTATTTCATTAAACCCTCCATTTCCAGCTCATCTGCTATTACAAGGGCTTTTTGCTTTCTCTTTTTCATTTCCAGATAAGATTACACCTGCAAATTGAAAACTTGTTTAAAGCATCCGGATTCTTTCTCTAGTCCCTAGAAACATTTTTTTTTCCTTTCTGATACTACAAGCTCTAACAAATCCTCTGATTTGTTAAAGACCTATGTGTTTGAAAGAAATGATTAAACAAATAAATTGGACAAATAAATGCTTGCCATTGCATTTAGGTCTGTTTATGTGTGATATCTTCACTGTTTCTTTCAGTGTTTGGAACAGTAGAACTAAAAAACAAACCAGCAAATGAAATTTTTAATATAAGAGCCAAGAGGTTTCCTGTCCTGCCTTGCATATCCCAATTATTTTGGATATTGGTAGAATCGAGCAAACAGCATATAAAGCACATGGAGGGGTGGGACTGTCAGCAATCCTGGCATGAGGCAGAGCCCAGCACAGCTCCTGGATTTCAGGAGACGGGGCAGTGCAATC
>CM019224.1:3100936-3165325 GCA_009741485.1 Malurus cyaneus samueli
GCTTAATGAACAGATTAATCCCTGTATGTTGAGAAAATCATACCTAGTTGATTGTTTGAAGATAAAAAAATCCAGAAAATCTTCATGCAGCTTGCGAGAGATGCTCTGGCAAGGAGGAGAGAGAGGTTACAGGGTTCACGAGGGGGGGACACAATAAACAATATAAACAATATATAAACAATATAAAATATGAACATATTACAAAAAAAATAAATAAACATAAAATAAAGAATCAAGAGGAAGAAATGTACAAAATAGAATGAAAATGACAAAATTAAACTCAAAGGAAGATAATATAAATTCCCTTCCCTTTCAGAGCTGTGGAACTTTGTACTACAAAATGTAGATTATATTTATGCATCTGAATAAAAGGATATGCGTTAGTAGAAATGACCCAAAGATGGCACAAGAACCCTCAGAGCTCTTTTTTCAAGAAGAGATGAGTTGTGAAGTCTCTTCAGCCTGGAAAAAAAATGACTGAAAGAGAGCAAAAATGTGATCTTTAGAAGTAGTATTTCACAAAAATCTGAACATAATTTAGAATTCTCTACACTACATCAGCGAGATCAACCAAGAAAATGAGGCAGTGTTAATTTCAAGAGAACTTAGTTTTTTTTCTTTTTCTCCCCAGGTCTAGGCACCATATCACAAGGAACATAAGATGGAGGAATGTGTTCAATAAAATATATACCCTGATGTCTCCCTTGCCATGTCCTTTAGCTGCCCCATAATTGCAATTTTTAAAATCCTTCGCTAACAGAAATGATATTTATACTTGTTCCATGTCTTTTATTCTTTCAGTCTGTCTCTAGGTTCCATGGAAGGTGTACCAGTCTGTGTATCCATCCCCATCCCCATGCAGCTGTTTACCAGCTGGGGCAGTTGCTCTTTATCCTCAGCATCGACGCCAGCCCTGATAACACCCTCGGGGCTCTCTCTGCTCATGGCCATCCAGGGCTCTCAAATGGCCATGGAATTCCATCATCCCATTGGTGAGATGCCCTGGCAGACAGGAGGAACTGCACATTTCCCTGACTGGCACAGAAACTGAGCTCGGGACACCTGGGACCACTTTGCCACTGCATTCCCAGAGGATGAGGAGCTCCAGAAGCCACCCTGGCAGCTGCGCAGAGACGGACTAGGAAGCTGTGTGACGGATCAGCGCTGGCGAACGGAGCACATCCACTCATGTGCAACGGGAGCTGCAGCACCACCCTGCGCCAACAGGCTGCCAGCCTGGCCTCTGCATTCCAAGTTTCCCACCCTCCTTGACAGACACCTGTCTCTCAAACCAGACAACATTCTGAATTCTGCTGCATCTCCTCTGTATGCACAGACACCTCAGCCTTCAGGGATCAGGTGACCCTTCTCGAGTCTGTCTTTATAAAGCTGATGACTTCTGTCCTGAAATGCTGAAACACTGCTCATGTTTCTTGGTAGCGCAGCTTCTGACAATTGCAGATTGTTGCTGTTGGGACGCCACAACACTAAGCGAGTACCTCGATAAAGGCCAAAAAAGCTGTTTAGTCCAAAAATCAGTCGTCATTGATACACTTCCCTAGTTATTAATTGTGTCACACAATTCATCCCGCCTACTGCACACAACATGGAATTCATGAGCCTCTCACTCAGCGGCAGCACGACCACATCTTGCGTCACCTATGACTAAGCTGTTCAAGCATCCTCAGAACCAAACACCAGGTGCAGCCTTGGATGCTGCTTATCTTCTATGTTTATAAATTCTTACTCCTGTTGATGCATCACATCTCTTGGGGTAGAATACACTCTTATGCCACTCTGTTTTGCAGGGTATCAAGAACTTGTTTTTCACCTCCTACTCTGGCTAAACATCCCTCGTTCTCCTGGTTGGCTAAAATAACAAAAGAGAGCAGGGTTTTAGGAGTTTACAGCGAGCCGGAGTAACAAGGCCCGTCGTTTTATAAGTTTATCTCATCTGCCAACAAATTTGAAATTCTAATTTTGCAAGCACGAGCATCGCTGCTTCTTTTTAAATCAAGCACAGCGCACGCAGCAGTCAGGAGTTGCCCACATCTGGGCATGAAGGGACTCTCAGCTCCCAGCAACAGCAGAGCCAGGGCGATTCAAGTGCTGCAGCAACGTGGTGTCCTGAGCAGCCAGATCAAACAATTTCCATCCGCAGAAAGTAAACTTAGAGAATTGTAGCTTTCGCTTCAATCCACCGATTCCAGACATTAAAAAAAAAAAAAAAAAAAAAAAAAAAAAAAAAACAAAGAAAATTTGCTTGGCATTCTCCACAGAAGATACAGCCAGAAAAAGCAGAGCCATGCAAGCACCCCCAATGCAGTGGCAAACTCAACCTGATCAACTGTTTAGTGTACAGCTTCGACGGAGCCCTGACTGCTCATGTGGGTGTGGAGCAACTCAATTAAGCCGAGTCCCACATGATTCCCCCATGTCTGTCTCACGCCAGCCACCCCTTGCAAGGCTCTGTCAGTGAGGTCACCTGCAGCAGATGAGGCGAGAAAGCCCCAGCAAGATAATGCAGGGAGAATTTCCCTACGTTCATGGAAAGCCCGAAGATAGCAGCCCAGTCTGGAGGAATATATGTACTGCAATTTACCTACCAGCTCGGAGGTAAAAAAATGCCCACTCGCTTGTCACACGTCATAACCTAGAGCTGTAATTTATTATCATCATTATCATACTTTATATTGCCGCAGCACCTGAGAGATCAGGGCTGGGAGCTGAGGGCCAGGAATTGCAGCACAAACACAAGCCCAACCCCAGTCACTCACCTGCAGATGTCTACAGAGAATTCGAGCTGCAGTTTGGTTTTACAAGTAGATTTTAGTGTACGAATTAGGTGCAAAATGCAATTGTAATATTCTAAAATATAACACCTATGCACAATATCCGACATTGCTATCCTGTTTCTTGCTTACACAGAGCAAGTCCTTGTCTTGTTCTGGCAGCTCGTGGTGACAAATAAACCAGCTCTCCAGCCCAGGTGAGAACAAGCAAACAATCATGAGTTCCTATGTAAACGTGCGAAAAGCCCTGTCACGGCACTGTGTCAGGAGACAGGACTGCATTTGATACATGCAGGTTGCCTGTTACATAAAATAAGCGACACTGAAGTACTCTCTCTGTTTCCCAGTAACCTTGCCTCCAACTGGGGGATTTGTCTTCAGCAGCAAATGCTGTTGGGACTGCCAATGCTGGTTCACCTTCCATGGCATTCACCACTCATTGGAAGAATCTTTCCATTTTTAAGATTCCAAAACCCAGTGCCATCCTAGAAAATATCACAGAAAAAAAATCTAGCTCGCACATCTTACTAAACCACCTCACAAGCTCCAGTGCAGCCTATTGACCACTCACTCCCAATGGCTCGCCATCTAAATCCATAATAAATAAAGTTCTACATTGCTCATCTTTTTGCACATTTCCAGGCTGGTGACTACCACCCACTGGCCAGGGAACCATATTCATGTTTTGACCACTCTATTCAGCTCGAAAGCAAAGTCCCGCACTGTTACAGAATCAATCACAGACATCACAGAGTCTCCAGAGTTGGAAGAGCCCTTCAAGAATCATATTCCAACCCTGCAAACTTCAACTAACCATGGCACCAAGTGCACATCAATCGTCTCTTTAAACACATCCAGGGATGGTGACTCGCACCACCTCCCTGGGCAGAACCCATTCCAATGCTTTATCACCATTTCCATATCTTTAACCTCGTAATTTCCCTGCATTGCACAAACTTAAGACTGATGTCTATCGTTCTTGCCGAGATGCTGCGGGAAGAAAGAAGGCTGACACCCACCTGAAGCACACCACCTTCAAGGCAGTTTGTTAAGATGAATAAGGTCCCTCTGTATCTCCTTTTCTTTCCTAGGCTGAACAACCCCCAGCTCACTCAGTCGTTCTCCTCAGAGATTATGTTCCAAGGGAATAACAGCGCAATGCCTCTATGAGGCCCCATCCCTTATTAGACCCTTAAAACGTTAGAACCAGCTTCCCTTATGAATTCAGGAAAAAACTCACAATAAGATTCCAGTTTTGTTAACAGGCCCGGAGCCCCCCGTACAAACACGGGTGAGAAGCTGATCCATTCCACAGTTAAATTATTAATTATATTTGAGAATCTGAGGACTTGCTAAAACCCTGCGCCCTCAAACTAGTGCTGAGAACCAGATCTTCAGGTAACAAAATCCACCAAATACTGATCTGATAAAAGTCTGCCTCCTCCAGCCCCCAAATTTCTTTTCAGTGTGATTTTCCATGTGTTAATTACATCCACGAAAATCTCAATTGCTAAGCTCAACAGTGCGCTGTCCGGCTTTCTGTGGTGCCTGCTAGTGGGAACCTCTTGTATATTCCTCAGAGTCCTGGATCAATGTACAGCTTATGTAACTCTCCTTATATTGGTGCCACCCAGACCATGGCCATCTCACTGGTGCTCAGACTCCCTCTAAGTATTTTATTTAATCTAACAGTCAGGATTTGGAGGTGTAACACTTGCCAGGTGTGTTTGAGACAGTGGAATATTTCAAAAGTTTTTAATTTTCACTTTCTCACACAGATGTTAAAGTGCACCAGGACGACAATCTTGGGTCACTGGATCTAGGTAATTATAGTTATGTACAGCAATAAGTCCAACAGCACTTAAAGGTGCCTGTCATTGAAAGCCTGAAACCAGCTGTATTACATGGAGAGCCAGGAAATTATAAAAAGAGTTGCAAGAAGGTGTCTGCAAAACACAAACATCTCTCTCAGCTGTTGGTCGATTCACCTTCCATCGCATTTTAACTGCGACACTGAAATTACTGATGTAACAGAGTAAAGAGCCTCCTAGGCCAGTATGTCTCAAAAGTAAACTAAACCCACTTAGCACCCAACCTTCATGGAAGTCATTGGAAGCCAAAAAATCTCATAAAAAAGCTGCCTAATAAACCTCCACTGCGCTCCTGTGCTATTCTGCTGATGTGCAGGCTCCGGCTGCGTGTGCCAGACCTAATGCATTTATAAAATCAAATGTAACGCCCCTGCCCCTCGCTGGCAGCTCCATCCAGCAGCTCCAGCTGTATCCAGGCAACACCGCAGCTCCCTACCGCAAAACTCAGGATGAGAAATCTGTGTTACCTGCAAGAGGAAGACACCCCAAAGGTCCCGATTGGTGCATAAAAGAAGATTATAAAGCACGATATGCATCAGCATTATTCACGTAAATAGACTTCAAGTCTGCTTCCATTCTGTTTAGTTTAAAGACATGGCAAGTGGTTATGATAATTTAAAGACATGGGATAATGATTCATATGGTGTTCTGACTACAAAGAAACACTAATTTTTAGTATGTTTATTGCATCATTACAAACTAGAACAGCCCGGACTTACAAACACCACTTATCCTGACACATTTTCATCTTTTATGGCCACTCACACCATAAAAACTGAGGAAGTTTATAATGCAAGTTGATCCTGACAATAAACCAAATTTTAACATCATGGATAGTAGAGAATGGTAAAAGCCAAAAAACTCCAATACACTCTTTATCTATTAATTGTTTACATCCTCAGTCTTTGTGTTCTGCCTATTCATCTGTCTGAGTTTACGAAGAAATGAGAAAAAAAAGTTATTCCCCTCTGTCCCCCAAGGGAAAACAGTACAGCAGAGAAAAGCTCTCGTGGTCATACACAAAGCTTTCTATAGGCACAAAAAAGGTTATGAGGAGAAAGTTTGGCATCTGGACTCTCATCCTGCAGGAGTTGGAGAGGAGAGACATTTGCTCCAGTAATTAACAACCTAATTCTCCAGAACATTCGCTAAACTCCATATTTCTCGAACAGATATCGTAAATAAAACTTCAAAAAACTGCCTTTAAGGGCATATCCCCCTGTACCAGCACTCATTGGAGACTGCCAGGCAGTGAATTTCAATATCTATAACAAAAAACAAGCCAATCAAACTAACTCCAAATTATTTATTTATTTACTGTAAGATCTTGATTGGATATTCAAAGATTTTCTCAGCTAGCCACGCACCAATAAGTTTATAATACTCGCACGTTGCTAGTCCTATATAAACCTTTAATATCGTGTTCATATTTAAAATAGGAAGGTTAGCATATTTAATCTCAATTTTGTTATGGTTTTTGAAGTTGGGCTATTTGTTTACGTTTTGGGGTTTGGTGTTTTTGGTTGTGGGGCCTTTTTAAGTTGATTTTTTAATTATTATTTTTGGGTTTTTTTGTTCTGTTTTGGTTTTGGAGGTTATTTTTCTCTCTTAATGACATTGATAAACATCAGTCTATAAAGACAATACAGCTGTTAGCCATACACAAACACCCAATGCACACTCAGAGTAGAATCGCAAGCTTCTTATGGCCACTATTCCACTTTGACATTACTTTTTATGGCCCTTAAAGGTACCTTTTGGAAAATGATGTCTTGGCCACCACCTGTGACTATTGGATGTACATTCATAATACTTGACAGAGCTTAAAACTGCGAAGAGTGTAGCCCAAGGGAGCTAGTAATTATTGAGAACAAAGAATTGTTGGGACAGCAAAAACAGCAAATCAAAGAATCAAGAAACTCTTGCTGAAGTGTAACTATAAGATAATCAAACAATAGTTTTAATATTTTTATCTGCAATAATGTCGCAGTTACAGCAGTTTAGATAGGCAATGGCTGTGGGGAGCGTGCCTTAAGCAAGACCTTACATCGGTAGAGGTTTATTTTAGGTTGCACTTGGGCAAGCTGAATTCTTTGAAAAAACACATTCAAGATTATTCTTCAAAATATTGCATACGATTATAAGCACTGAACTTTCCATTGTTACTGGCGTACTTAAAGGAAATACATCTTGTTGTAACCTGGCAGCAGAACATGCTGCAGGTACCAGCTCACCTCCATCGTACACACCGCTCTGCCAGTACTTATGTAATTTTGCAAAACCCACATCTACTAAAAACCCTGAGATATCTTCTCCAGAATCTTTTTTCCTGAATCAGTGAGCACACAAAGAAGGTCCTGCTCAGCAGCGAACATTCCTGGAGATCTTCCGGGGCCTCAGCACTCTTGTTTTTCGTTACCCGAGCACCACATGATTGCACCTAGATCAGAAGGAGGTCACTGTGCCTGGCCTCGCCGAGAGCCTGCACTGGCACACGGCTCACGAGCCCACGTCCCGGCTCAGCAGAGGCCCACGTGCCCTGGCTACGATCCCTTGCCCTTTGTTAGCCAAGTGCCCATGGCCCGGATACCAAGTAGCCCCAGGTGTGGCTCACCACTAGATCCCCACTGTGCCGTCAGCCCAGACGTGCCACTCCCCTGGCTCAGCCCAGAGAGTGCCCACTGTGCCTGGATGACCAGAGTCCCCAGTAGTGCCACTGATGCCCATGAGAGACACTTGCCCGTAAGCCCAGAGGTGCCCCACTGTGCCCTGGATCAGCCCGAGTGACCCACTGTCCTGGCTCAAGCCCCAGAGTGCCCACTGTGCCACCTGGATCAGTCCAGAGTGCCCACTGTGCCTGGCCCATGAGGTGCCAGAGGTTCACCCTGATAGCTCCTGAGAGTCAGGGCCCGCCAGCCATCTGTATGCGACAGCTAGAGACAGGCGAATGCTCTGTCTGGAGCGACTTCATGGGACCGGCAGCAGGAGCACGCTTCGCTTCTGCCAGCACCATGAAGGAGCTTTCACGCTGAAATGTCCCTGCCCTTCATCGCTCCCTCTTCCATCTTGCCATTCCTCAGTGGGTCTTCACGGTCGAAAAGAGAATCAGAAGCGGTCAGGCATGAGGCCCACAACGCCATCGCTGGCAGGCTAGTGCTAATGTGGAATATGTAGTCTGGCTTTATGTGTCAGTGACCACGTGTGCTCCACTGGAGCCTCTGCTGAATGGACTGAGCTTTGCAGGGTAGCATTTTCCCTTCCTGAGCGCTCCCCGGACGCCTTTGCACAAGCCCTGAGGGACTTCCCTGAAATTAGGAGGCTTGATGGAAGGTTTTTCTCCCACCTCTCCACTTCCCTTTCTCCCTTAACCCAGCTGTTTTTCATCACTTATCACTCTCCACTCAGTTACAAACACCAGTTGCGCTCTCCGCCCGATTCAAGAACTTCCTTTCAAGCAACAGGATCTGAAGAGATGCACGACTTAGACCGGAGTACCTGTGGCCTGAAGGGATGGAGGAACTTAGTTGCCAAAAAATACCTGCCACATTGTCCGCTCATCTGCCAGTCGTCAGAGACCACAACTGAACTACTGATAGGAGAGCTGTTTTTGCTGTGCTGCCTCGAGCATCACTGAACGCGTAAAAAATGTGCCAAAGCAGCCCACCTGTTACCCCTCTACAGACATGGCATCACTCACGCATCTATTGATTGTCTGTCATCCTCTCCTCACCTCTGACAATTTGGGCTATTCACAGGTACTTGCTAATGAAATAAAACAATAATAATTTCGTGGAGGCAAGCAGAACAGGATTGCACACGTAATGACACACCGAAAAGTGGTATAATTAAGGAAGTGAAGTTTCAATTTCTGAATGGTCTCTCCTTTCCCATGAAAAGATATCACTATGCTGTCGTGATGCGCAAATTTCCCTAAAAGCGAAAGGGAATGGTACAAATCCTTGCAGGTTCATTCGACTGCCAAATGAAACAATTACATGTTATATAAGCTACAAATAATTCAGTTCTCTTACAGTGAGTGGAAGGAAAAGTGAAAAGATCAGGGGGGCCGGAGTCCTAAGGACCAGGGCTGTCGACGAGTGGACTCAAGGCTTGGTGGGGACAAGTGGGCATTCGGGCACACGCCTGGGACTAGAATGGGCTGGGAGCGGCTTTTCGCAACTTCTAATCAAATTCCTGTGTTTGACCATAAATCCAATCAGACTGATATCTAGAGCAGCACCGTTCACATCCATCCACCCCGAGTATCTGCAGATTTCTGAAGTTGCAAAATTCCCTGTTGATGCAGAAGACTGAGCGGATCTTCTAAAATTATAATCCAGTAATCCATATACTAAGGCGCGTGCTGGCTATCATCCTGATCGCATTACATCATGCGCTCGTGCTACGGACCAACCTGCAGGAGACGAAACAGAAGGAAAATGAGACTTTGTTGCACAATGTTATTTGGAATGGAACCTTCAGAAAGTGCAATCTCTGAACATTCTCCGGCCTCCCAAGGGATCCTTTTAAGCACTATGGCCCATCCCTTTACCACTTACACAGCATGCACATATCTCCTGTATTTGCTATCTCCAACCAAATAATCTCTCACTGGGAGAGCCCAAGGCTGCAATCCCAATGTATTTCATGGATCCCAGAGTGGGCTGGCTGGAAATGGGACCTTGAACCCCATCCCACCACCCCCAGCATGGCAGGGCAGCTCCCACTGTCCCAGGCTGGCTCCCAGCCCAATGTCCAGCCTGGCTTGGCACTGCCAGGGATCCAGGGGCAGCCACAGCTTCTCTGGGCACCCCTGTGCCCGGGCCTGCCCACCCAAACAGGGAGGAAATGCTTCCTGATATTTGCCACAAGGTAATGAATGCTCTGATGTGTGGAGAACATCTGGGAAACAACAAAAACTCCAAACCACCAGAACCAATAACAACCTGTTCCATCTGGGTGTAAAACCTGAGCATGCAAACATCAAGGAATATTTCTCAACAGGCGCAGGATGGTCGCTCTAACATGCATCTCTTCACAGTTAATTTAATCAGCAGCTATCAAAACACTCCAAAGAATACAAATACCATCATCACAATTTTATACCCAGTGAGGCTGAGCCAGGGAGAAGCAGTGATTTTCACCAAGAACTTGAGAAATCTGGGGCACAAATGGAAACAAAAAACTCCTGGCTCACTGCTTCCATTCCTGGTGAGGCTGTTCTTTGAAACCAGCCTGCCCCAAAGAGCACAGGGGGTGTATTTGCTGGAATAAAACAACAGCCTGGCTTTACCCATGCATGTCGGAGCCCACTGTAATGTTTCAGCCAAAATATTAGTGAAAGTAAAGATAAACAAAGAAAAAATACAGTTTCTGTTAAATGTAAATACTCAGGCAGTTCGGCTGAGGTCAGAACTGTTATTATGCCTGTGATCTGAACAGTTTCCTAAATTTCTTCTGTGACTTTCTTTGTCCCCATCCCTGGAGTGTCCAAGGAAGGGCTCACCAGGGCTCTGAGGTGACCCTGCTCAGCACCAGAGGTTTGCAAAAGAGGCCCCAAACCCTTTGAATCACCTGATTTCAGATCTCATTTTATAACTCAAATCAGAAGCAAAGTTCTTGAGCCCTCTGCTGAGCATTGGCTTCAGGTGAAACTTTGAAACTTTTTTCCCCTCTGACAATAAAGTGGAGGGAAAATTTGATTTGAAATTAATTCTGCAATGTTTTTAAAGCTAGATATATGAGTATGCATTGTACAGACCTAGAAGTATTGTTAATTCCCTATTCCTACAGGAATCTTGGCTTGATAGAATTAAAAAGCAGGGGATAATTCAATGTGAAGGTAACCACTTGCAAATCTTACACATCACTGCAGTCTAAATTGATTGTAAGACCTTCAGAGAAAACAATCTGAATAGTTTTCTGAATGATAATTTCTTGAGAAAAGAAATATTCAAAATATTTTAACACTGATATTCTAGTCATATTCAGGCATCAATATTTCCTATTCAAAAAAAGAGAAGCATCAAAATCCTTACAGTTACCAGAGACTGCATGTATTATATTAATATATTTATATAGTGTATTTTATTAATTTAATGTTATTATATGTATATATTTATGTATATTATTTTATATAATTATGTATTATGTTGTTATGTTATATTATATCATATTGAATTGTATTATGTTATATCATATCATTATATCATATTGTATATTATATTCTGAATTCTATACATACATTTTAGGTTGTTAGGACTTTCACATCACAGAGGAAAGAAAATTTCATTCTTCAGTTATATAAACAGAATTAGACACAGTTGCAAGGCATATTTTAAACAGTTATTCAGAATATAATTGGTGTTTTTATCTAATCTGATTTTCCTTAGACTTATATCTCTATTATTTTTTAATCATATGTAATATCAATATTCTTAGTCCTAAAGGCCTTAAATTCTTTAAACCACTATAATTTCAAATAAATGAATTGCAGATTCAGGGCAGAATGGACTACTTTACCTTCTATAAAGTATTTTTAAATTTAACAAGGTTCAAGTTTTGCAGCATGTCAGAATATCATTTTTTATTTAGAGAATAAAGGAATAGAATAGAAAAATACTCAAACTCTAGCATGGACCCAGACTTCAGTCTCAGGCTGCGAACCTACAAGAGGGGTTCTTAAATATGGCTCACTATAGGTCCCCTACTGCAAGGGATGGCCATTGGGGGATACACTCCCTTGGAAATAGGCTGGGTCAGGCCAACGAGCAGGAGACTCAAGGGTAATCCGTTTCAATTATGGCCAAATAAATACACAACCTTGGTGAGTCTTGCAATGTGCGCTAAACACTAGCATATGTATGTTGCACTGTTTACTCTATCAAATTCAACCCATATATGCAACAATTTTCATGTGTGACCCAAAATACATATTCCAACGGGATTTGCATTCATATTAGGCAACTAAATTAGGTCATGGTGATATGTTAAAGGAAATCCACCACAGGAGCGTTATCTTGATTTCGACTAAGGTTGATGGAATTAATGTTTCTATGAGTTCACGTAAGTCTAATCCAAAGGCTCACCCCAAATCCTAACAACTAAACCTGCCTCCTCTTTCTAGCTCACTAGCTCTAGCCTTGGGCTCCAAACACCTCGTTCTCACCCTCGCAACCTCTACATACACCACACTCCAAAAAAAGGGAAACAGGGTCATCTCAAAAACTCCAGCAATCACGAGGATCTCCAAAGGAGTAAACTGGAGAGACAACCTAGAAAGAAATCAAATATAAGATAAAATTACGACTTTTGATCCACTCAAAGGAAAAACACCGCTTCTGTAAACCCCGACATAGGATGGAGCGTTTGGAAGCTGCCACCTCTCATTCATAGAATAGCCACGAATCTAGGCATAAGCCTACTGATACAAATTAGAGGCTACCAACAATTTAAGAACTGGCAATTAAGAATTGGCATTCATTCTTGCAAAACAAGAGAAACGAAATTGTCTGAGATTTATTCTAAATACAGTATACCTACCCAAAAAAAACGGTTCAAATGGGTAGTACAAAATACGCAACTACAAATTCTGTCAATTAGCTTCTCTTCTGCAAGTGGTTGTAAAAAACATTTGAATTATGGTCTCATTTTAAAAAACAAAAATTTGCGTTTTTCTAGCCCATCAAGAAAAACTGGAGAACACCGAGACAAATACTCAAACAATTAATTAAGATTCTCCATCTAACGGCTAAAGTAAAACTCCTCTATTAGCAAATTTTCAGGGGAGTTAAATTACCACCTTTTCTCTATATTTGACATTGGCTTTGATGTATTTTCTATCTGCTTTCTTATTTTTTTTTTGCTGACACAATTATTGATTTTTGTTGATTTGTGACTATTCTTTTTTGATATGTCTACTTGATGTGATCTCTAGACATAATGGAATATCCTTCATTGAAGAGGCCCGGCACTGAGGGAGTTGGCAGCCCGTGTGAGGCGATATAACGTGAGGAATGTGCCCAGAGCATGTGACCCCTTGATCTATCTAGGTCATGGAAGTTCCTCATGGAACTCTCTCTCCACCAGTGAATCCATTCATGGCAAGATCCGTACGTTGCCCAACATGCCTCAGACTCATCCCTAACTTCTCCTCACACCTTTTTTCATTGGTTGGGGTAAGTGGGCTAGTTCTCCCTCTTTGCTGAACTCACTGGTTACATATGTAATCATCCTATTGATTATTTACCAATATTTGGAAATTATACAACCCTTGGGCTAAGTCGTTTGTGAAATCCAGTGGAAAATAAAAAAAAAAAAAAACAAAACAATAAAAAAAAAAAAATAAACACCAAAACCAATCAAAACAATACCATGCCCAAAGATAAGACCACAAGAGAAAACCACAACTCATGACAAAGGCCTTCCTCCCATTAAGAAAGAAAAAAAAAACAATTAGCCGAAACCAAATAAACCATCCTACCTCATCCATAAATAGCCACAACTTCCTCATCTCCTCCAGTGTCATTCATCCCAAAAACCACAAAAAACCCCAAAACAACAAATCACAAACAAAAAAAATACCCACAAAAATACAAAAGATTTCTCTACAATCCTATCCGTGATACTCTACCTACAACACAATACAATGCAAACACACTTAAATAATAAAAAATCCCAGAACAAAAAAAAAAAAAAAAAAAAAAAAACGTGAAAAGAGACCAAAAACAAAATGAATACCCAAACAAACAACCAAACAAAAAAAAAAAAAAATAATAAAAAACAAAAAAAAACAAAAAAAAAAAAAAAAAAAAAAAAAAAAAAAAAAAAAAAAAAAAAAGAAAACCCAAAAAAACAAAACCCAAACAAAACCACCAAAATAATAAAGCACCAAAAATCGCAAAAACAAAATCCCCAATATCCCAAAACAAAACACACACAATTGACCTATTCAAAAATCCCCAAAAATTCAGTGAGGTCAACAGATGGGGCTCAGATGTGAATGCATTAGTTTGTTATGCGCATTGTTCTCGCTAAAGGTCCATACGGATGTCGTGGGGAGTCGGAAAGGAAGGGACGAGGGTTCTGTGCGGTGCTCGAATGTTTCACTCCTCAAAGTAGAGCCCTGGAGGGCTGAGGCCAGTGGCTTTGCAAAGTTTAAGCGGAAAATGTTGTCTGCGTACTCTTTGAGATTGTACGCGGCTGGAAGAGTTGTGATGCAGCTATGGGAGAGGGATGACTGCAAACACAGCCAGGAAATGGGGTAGTACAATTCTACTATAAATCCAAGTTTTGTGACCTCCACAAATTGATGGTTATAACGCTATTTCAAAAACATAATAAATTGATGATTTAAATAGATGAATATTGTGCGAAGTAGAAAACGTCAGTGTGGTGCGTGGAGGGGGAGGGGGAAAACCACAGAAGAGAAAAACCACAAAGCGTGTCTACAAGCAGTGCTTCCAAAGGGTGCACATCCTATTATACTTAGCTAATGTTTATTACAGCCTGGGGAAATTCTCAAGAGAATTGAGCTGGAGACACCTGTCCTGTTCTGCTGAACAGAATATTTTCCCTAAATTCAGGTTAGGTCCACGTGGCCATTGTAATTCCCCCGCCCTTCTGCACCCCCACATCCCTTCATGTTATGCCAGACCTCAACCTGCCCGTGCTCTAAACCCCCTCTCGGGCACGCCTGACCCTCACATTGTTTTTCCAAGTCTATTCACCCCACTGTTTTTTTGTTTTCCATCCAACCCTCCTTTGACCTCTATGCTCCGCTTTGCAGCTTTGTATGCGATGCCCAGCATCACACATCATGTTGCAAGAGCAGCCCCTACTAGGCGAAGAGGCATGAGGATGCTATTTCGTGCTTAATCCTCCCGCCTTGGGGACCGCGACACCAAATATCCCTTTTCTTGCGACACACCAACTTAGGTAACAATATGTGCGAAGGCTCAGACCACCACCTTCCTGTCTGGGATCCGGCTTCTGGTGACGGCTTCATGTATTGTCCTAACGAATGATATTGTGTTTTTTTTATGCCTTCCAACCATCCTTACTGTTGCCTATTCCATATCCTCTGAGATAGTACCTGTATAAGGCTCTCTAACAGACAAACTGCCCAAGATCCGCCTCCACGCTAGTTTGTTATAGGAACGTAAGCGGAAGCTCTTTATATAGACTACACAAAATATTTATGAAATAGTAATTACGTCTAAGCGGTGTCCTCCAAACATCCAGTTTATTGTCGCCTTAGTCTCGTGGTTATTATGTTGATGCAAGGTATAAGGATCAAATAAGTAAACAATTCAGTATACTTGTGTGATTTTGGATTAAGTAGCCTCCATACTATTTGTGTTTTCTTTTCCCCTGCTAAGTTATGTTTTTGCTAGTTGTATACCACAAGTTATAAACAAGAAATCAGTTTCTTTGCTTCAGTTTTTTGTGAGTGCCTATTACTCTCGTTAAGTTTGTTTACAGTATTTTCTTTTCTTGTGCTATCCTTTGCTTCTGCCCTGCCACCTTTCCACGCGTGGGACAAATACTGATGCGTGTTGGTGCCAACCCTTAGGTTCCCCTCTAATTCCCTTTTTTCGTAGATAGTTATAGTGCTGTGGACCAACTTAATAGCTTCAGTCCGGCATACGTTAAAAGAGTTTTTTATTGTCCGAATTTCCCATGCTCGATTTCTAATTTGCTGTGCCCTAGCGATGCTCTGTATTTGTGTGCCTTCATATTGATTTGCATGGTTACAGGATTGAAGCCATCGAAAAAATTTCCATAAAATAATGATGTATCTAGGAAGAATTTACTGATTCTCTCTGCTTCAAATTCACTGATTATGTCTGTTGGAAAAGTCAGATCATTGATGTAAACCCTACTATTGCTTTCTTCTGCCTACAACTTGCTTTGGGCACCACAACATGAGAGTTTCTGTATTCTTTACAGAGTTGGTGTAGTGTTTATTTAGACATTGACACCCTGTAGCTACTTATTGCGCTACTTACTCACCTTGCGATACTCCGCTTGTTTTGCGCCCCGCCTTCAGCTATTTTCTTCACTCTTTTTTTTTTTGATGTTTTTTTATTTTTTTTATTTTATTTGTTTCTGGGTTGGTCTCTCTGATATTACAAACATTTTGTAACACTGTGTTGTCCAAGGGCCTCTTTCAACCTGTGCTTAATCACTCACACCGTCCTCATTTAGCGACTGAGAAGACTGATTAGAACGATGGCGCCTAGCTCAACTGCAGTTTGTGAGTGTGCCCAGGAGACCAATCAATATGTGTCCTGGCCATGAGGGGAGATTCTAAAGAAAACTTTATATCACGTATTCCTCGTGGCTGTGCGTGTGACAAACGGACTCACCCTGTTTCAACTTCGAGTGACATAGTTTTGTTTTGCATATACCCACTACTTCTCCCATATATGATTTGTTCGTCTATCTTCGCTCTCAAGAAGGTCCCAATTGGTACCCAATGTCGAATGACGTGCTCCTGGTGGGCGCAACTCTGTAAATGTGTTGTCTGTGGGTAAGAGCGGTGCAGAAGAGGTTCTACTCCTCTCCATTGATCTTAGCATGTTTTAGAATTACTCCTCACCCTCCGCTGCAGCACAAGGGTATTCCCACCCCTTCTGCACCGCGAGACTTCTGTACTTGCCTCGAGCATGGAATATTGCCGCAACACCAGTCGGCAAGCCATCCCATGAACTGAAATTAATCCCTGCTTATCAACTAATTTCCGTCAGAAAAATCATACCTATTGATGTTTGTAAGGATAAAAAAACTCCAGAGAAAATTTTCATGCTATTGTGCTAGTGAGTTTGCCCATGCCTCTTTCCGCCAAGGATTTGCTCTAAATCATGAGGAGTTGAGCCTGCGAAGCCAGCTCTAAATACCGAGCGGTTTTCAGGGCGTCGGCGACACAGATATGGAGATTTGAAACAAATAGTAATACGGACACAAGGCCCTTATTACGTTCCAACAATAAGTAATGACATCTGATTGTTAAAATCCATTATTACAGAAACTAATAACAATGAACAATAAGATAGAGAACTAAGCACATCGAACGAGGTTCTCTGACGCCGTAATGTTACAATAAGTGCGGTTAGGCAAAAGTGCTCCACGAATGGAATAATGACAAAAGTGTAACACTCGACACGTTGACAAAGATTAGAATATTCAGAAAGAAAATTATATTCGAGTGGGAGTGTGCGCGTTCCCTCCTTTCAGATATGCTTTGCGTTCCTGAAACTTTGTAATCTCCGCTTGCCTGTACCTATCACAAAAGACTGGTCTAGGCGTGATTATTTTAATTGCATCTGAATTAAAAAGGATATCCGGGTTGGAAGTAGAAGAAATGACCCAAATGGATGGGGAACCCCCAACGCCAGAGCCCAAAGAAAAGCCTCATCTTTCTACACGAAAGCCTTGGTTGTTTTTCCTAAGAAGGATATACTCGCAGCTGCGGGTTGTCGGACAAAAAAAGTTCTCTTTCAAAGCTGTGCACGCCGTATGTTGACTAGACCAGAAAAAATGAGCTCAGCCACCGTCTGACAAGAGCAACCTTGCCGACCAGTATTCCGCCAGCAAACAAAGTGAAGATCAGTTTAATATGATATGTTTTTGCACTTACTTTCCTACCCTCAATTAATGATTACCTACTCATGATCGACATAATTTTGCCCTTCACAATATTCTTACACTGACCCATCAGCCCTGGGAACCGTCCACTGCCAAAGAAAATGGAGAAGGGCAGGTGGGATCAGGGAACAAGGGCCCAAAGGTTTTCAAAAAATCCTCCAATACTTCTCGCTAGTCGCAGTGTGTGTCACCATATTCAAGGAGCGACATATCCTTAGCTTTTGGTTCATCTGTCTTTTTTGCCCCATAGCGTCACGCTGCCCCGCAAGGGCAGCGCCATCTCACTGTTATTTCTTCACAGGACGAGCCAAGCACCTCTATTCTGACCAAAACCGGAACCGATAAGACTGTTTCCCCAAGCCGCATTATGACTGTGGTTGTTTTCAGAGTTAATTGCAACCTCCGTACTTTTCAATTTGCCTCCTTGATGTTTCACTGAGCGTGCCGTCGGCCTCCTTCTTGCTAGTAGCGCTTAGTCGAATTCTTCAATTTAGACAAAAATTCCAATTCTGGTTTCAAGTTGCACTGGGACAAAGTCGTAGCTTGAATCCTTGTAAAATGAAAAGTTGCATTTGCATTTCGGCTCAGGCCGAGCAAACTCCCGCTCCTACTGTGTGCTGTATGTCCTCCACGAATCCGCCTCTCGTGTTGTGGCATTCCATGGATCTATAAATCAAGCACCAAATAATACGTGGTCTCTAGGCAGGGTCTCCCTATGCTGGAACCATGTTAAGGTAGTTATCGGCGCAGTTCTGAGTTTTGTTCCATTTGGTTATGAACAGATTAATCCCTGTATGTAGAAAATCATACCTAGTTGATGTTTGAAGATAAAAAAATCCAGAAAATCTTCATGGCAGTGCAGAGATGCTCTGGCAAGGAGGAGAGAGAGGTTACAGGGTTTTCAGAGGGTGGGGACACAATAAACAATATAAACAATATAAACAATATAAAATATGAACAATATTAAAAAATAAAATAAAATAAAATAAAATAAAGAATCAAGAGGAAAGAATGTACAAAATAGAATGAAAAATGACAAAATTAAACTCAAAGAAGAATAATATAAATTCCCTTCCCTTTCAGAGCTGTGGAACTTTGTACTACAAAATGTAGATTATATTTATGCATCTGAATAAAAGGATATGGTTGAAGTAGAAATGACCCAAAGATGGCCAACAAGAACCCTCAGAGCTTTTTTTCAAGAAGAGATGAGTTGTGAAGTCTCTTCAGCCTGGAAAAAAAATGACTGAAAGAGAGCACAAATGTGATCTTTAAAGAATTAGTATTTCACAAAAATCTGAACATAATTTAGAATTTCTTACACTACATCAACTGGAGATCAACCAAGAAAATGAGGCAGTGTAATTTCAAGAGAACTTAGTTTTCTTTTTTCTCCCCAGGTCTGGGGCACCATATCACAAGGAACCATAAGATGGAGGAATGTGTTCAATAAAATATGCATACCCTGATGTCTCCCTGAGCCCTGTAATTGTCAATTTTTAAAATCCAATCTGCTTAACAGAAATGATAATTTATACTTGTTCCATGTCTTTTATTCTTTCATTCTGTCCTAGGTTCCATGGAAGGTGTAGCCAGTCTGTGTTCCATCCCCATCCCCATGAGCTGTTTAACCAGCTGGGGCAGTGCTCTTTATCCTCAGCATGAGCCAGCCCTGATAACACCCTCGGGGGCTCTCTCTGCTCATGGGCCATCCAGGGCTCTGGCAATGAGCCATGGAATTCCATCATCCCATTGGGAGATGCCCTGTGCAGACAGGAGGAACTGCACATCCCTACTGGCACAGAAACTGAGGCTCTGGGACACTGGGACACTTGTGCCACTGCATTCCCAGAGGAGAGGAGCTCCAGAAGCACCCCTGGAGCTGCAGAGACGGACTGGAGCTGTGTGCAGGATCAGCGCTTGGACGAGAGCACATCCATCAGTGCAACGGGGCTGCAGCACCACCCTGCCCAACAGGCTGCCAGCCTGGCCTCTGCATTCCAAGGTTCCCACCCTCCTTGACAGACACTTGTCTCTCAAACCAAGACACATTCATGAATTGTTGCTCTCCTCTGTTGGCACAGCCCACCTTCAGCTCTCAGGAGGTTCAGTGACCCTTCTCGAGTTGTTTTTATAAAGCTGATGGACTCTTGTCTGAATGCTGAAAATACTGCTCATGTTTCTGTGTACAGCAGCTCCTGAAATGTCAGATTGTTGCTGTTGGGGCAGCCACAACACAAGGAAAGTACCTTGTAAAGGGCCAAAAAAGCTGTTTATTCCAAAAATCAGTCTCATTGATACACTTCCCTATGTTATTAATTGTGTCACACATTCATCGCCTACTGAACTACAACAATGGATTCATTGGCTGTCACTCAACTGCAGCACATCACCATTGGTCACCTATGGCATAAGTGTTCAAGCTTCAGAAAAACACCAGGTGCAGCCTTGATGCTGTTTTATCCTTCTAATGTTTAAATTTCTTACTCCTGTTGATGTCACATTCTCTTGGGTAGAAATACCAGCTCTATCCCTTGTTTTGCAGG
This sequence comes from Malurus cyaneus samueli, assembly GCA_009741485.1. Classification (NCBI taxonomy): domain Eukaryota; kingdom Metazoa; phylum Chordata; class Aves; order Passeriformes; family Maluridae; genus Malurus; species Malurus cyaneus. The sequence continues at coordinate 3,120,794 of CM019224.1, forward strand.
GTTATAGAACTTGTTTTTCACCTCTACTTTGGCTAAATCATTTCTCTGCTTGGCAAAATAACAAAAGAGAGCAGGGTTTTAGAGGTTTTACAGGGGTAACAAGGCCCTCGTTTTATAAGGTTTACTCATCTGCAACAAAAGATTTGAAATCTAATTTTGCAAGCAGAGATCCCTGTCTTTTTAAATGAACACAGAGCAGCAGCAGTCAGGAGTGCCCACATCTGGGATGAAAGGGACTCTCAGCTCCAGCAACAGCAGAGCCAGAGCATTCAGTACTGCAGCAACGTGTCCTGAGCAGCCAGATCAAACATTTCCATCGCAGAAAGAAACTTAGAGAATTTGTACTTTGCTTCAATCCACGATCCAGAATTAAAAAAAAAAAAAAAAAAAAAAAAAAAAAACCAGAAAAATTTGCTGGCATTTCCACAGAGATACAGCCAGGAAAAGCAGAGCCATGCAAGCAGCCCCAATGCCAGTGGCAACTCAACCTTGATACCTGTTTGTGTAACAGGCTGCGAGGAGCCCTGCTGCTCATGTGGGTGTGGAGCATCACTCATTAAAGCCAGTCCATGTGTCCCCCATGTCTGTCACTGCCAGCCACCCCTTGCAAGGCTCCTGTCAGTGAGGTCACTGCAGCAGATGAGCAGAGAAAGCCAGCAAGAAATGCAGGGAGATTTCCCTACGTCATGGAAAGCCCAAGTAGCAGCCCACGTCTGGAGGAAAATATGTACTGCAATTTCCTACCAGCTGGAGGTGAAAAAAAATCCACTCAGCTTGTCACAGCTAACTAGAGCTGTTAATTTTATTATCATCATTATTACTTTTATATTGCAGCAGCACCTGGATGATCAGGCTGGGAGCTGAGGGCCATGAATTGAGCACAAACACAGCCCAACCCCCAGTCACTCACCTGCAGATGTCTACAGAGAATTCGAGTGCAGTTTGGTTTAAAAGTAGATTTTAGTGTAGAATTTAGTGCAAAATGCAATGTAATATTCTAAAATAAACACCTATGCACAATATGCATTTGTATCCCTGTTTCTTGCTTTACACAGAGCAGTCCTTGTCTTTTCTGGCAGCTCTGGTGACAAAATAAACCCAGCTCTCCAGCCCAGTGTGAGAACAAGCAAACAATCTGAGTTTTGTAAACGTGAAAAGCCTTGTCAGGCACTGTGTCAGGAGCAGGGACTGCATTTGATACATGGCAGGTGCCTGTTCAATAAAATAAGTGACACTGAAAACCTCTCTGTTTCCCAGTAACCTCTCACTGGATTCAGCAGCAACGCTGTTGGGATGCAATGCTGTTCACCTTCCTGGCATTCACCCTCATTGTGAAGAATCTTTCATTTTTAAGGATTCCAAAGACCCAGCTGCCATTCCTAGAAATATCACAGAAAACAGAATCACACATTCCTTAGGGCTGGAAAACACCTCCAAGCTCCAGTGCAGCCTTTGACCAATCACTCCCATGCCCATTAAACCATAAAATAAAGTTCTACATCTGCTCATTTTTTGCACATTTCCAGGGCTGGTGACTCCACCACTTGCCAGGGAACCATTCCAATGTTTGACCACTCTTTCAGTGAAGAAAGTCCCAGCACTTGTTACAGAATCACAGAATCACAGAGTCTCCAGAGTTGGAAGAGCCCTTCAAGATCATCATTTCCAACCCATGCCCAAAACCTCAACTAAACCATGGCACCAAGTGTCACATCCAATGTCTCTTTAAACACATCCAGCGATGGTGATTCCACCACCTCCCTGGGCAGACCATTCCAATGCTTTATCACCGTTTCCATATTTAACCTATATTTCCCTTGGCACAACTTAAGACTGTGTCCTCTCGTTCTGCCAGTTGCTGCGGGGAGAAAGAGGCTGACCCCACCTGAGCACAGCCACCTTCAGGCAGTTGTAGAGAGTGATAAGGTCACCTCTGTATCTCCTTTTCTCCAGGCTGAACAACCCCAGCTCACTCAGTCGTTCCTCAGAGATTATGTTCCAAGGGAATAACAGGGAATGCCTCTATGAGGCCCCATTCCCTTATAGAATTAATAGAACAGTTCCTTTAATTCAGGAAAAACTCACAATAAGATTCCAGTTTTGGTTACAGGCCCTGAGCTCCCCAGTACAAACCAGGGAGAAGCTGATCCCAATTCCACAGTAAATTATTAATTATATTTTGACTGAGGCATTGCTAAAACCCTGCCTCAAACAGTGCTGAGAACCAGATGCTTCAGGGAACAAATCACCAAATACTGATCTGTAAAAGTCTGCTCCTCAGCCCCACAAATTCTTTTCAGTGGTGATTTTCATGTGTTAATTACATCCCACTGAAAACTCAAATTGCAGCTCACAGGTGCTGCTGCCAGGTTTGCTGTGCCTGCTAGTGGGACTTTTGGTTTATTCCTCAGAGTCCTGCATCATGTTCAGCTTATGATAACATCTCCTTTATTGGGTGCCCACCCAGACATGGCCATTCACTGGTGCTTCAGACTCTCCTCTAAGTTATTTTTTTATTAAAGTGCAGGATTTGGAGCGTGTAACAGCTGCCAGGTGTGTTTTGTAGAAGTGGAATATTTCAAAGTTTTAATTTTCACTTCTCACACAGATGTTAAAGTGGCACAGGAAGACAATTTGGGTCACTGTGATCTAGGTAATTATAGTTATGTACACAATAAGTCCAAAGCACTAAAGGTGCTGTCATGAAAGCCTGAAAACCCAGTGTATTTACATGGAAGGAGCCAGGAAAACTTATAAAAGAGTTGCAAGAGAGGTGTCTGCAAAACACCAACATCTCTCTCAGCTGATTTGGTCGTTCCTTCTGCATTTTTAACTGGCAGAACTGAAATTACTGAATGTTACAGATAAAGAGGCCTCCTAGGACAGTAATGTTCAAAAGTAAATAAACACACTTAGCACCCAACCTTCATGGAAGTCATTGGGAAGCCAAAATATCTCATAAAAAGCTGCCTAAATAACCCTCCACTGGCTCCTGTGCTTTGCTGATGTGCAAGGCTGGGCTGCTGTGCCAGATAATGCATTTATAAATCAATGTAACGCCCTGGCCCTGCTGGCAGCTCCATCCAGCAGCTCCAGCTGTATCCAGGCAACACCAGCAGCTCCCTCGCAAAAATCAGGTGAGAAATCTGTTTACCTGCAAGAGGAAGACACCACAAAGTGTCCCATGGTGTCATAAAAGAAGATTAAAGCAGATTAGCATCAGATTATGTTCAGTAAATAGACTTCAAGTCTGCTCCTATTTGTTTAGTAAAGAATGGAAGTGGTTATGATTATTTAAAAACAGGGATATGATCTATGTTGTCTGCTACAAAAACTAATTTTTAGTTGATTTTATTGCATCATTTACAAACTAGAACAGCCGGAATTACAAACACCACCTTATCTGACACATCTGTGGCCACTACAACACCATAAAAACTGGGAAGTTTTAATGCAAGTTGATCCTGCAATAAACCAATTTTAACACATGGATAGTGTAGGAATGGTACAAAGCCACAAAAACTCCAACACTCTTGTATCTATTATTGTTTACACTCAGTCTTTGTGTTTGCCTTCATTGTCTGAGTTTGACAAAATGAGAACAAAAAAAGTTTTCCCCTCTGTCCCCCAAGGGAAACAGTGACAGCAGGAAAAGCTCTCTGGGTCTACAAAGCTTTTATAAGGGCACAAAAAAGGTTTATGGGAGAAGTTTGGTATCTGGACTCTCATCTGAGGAGTTGGAGGGAAGGAATTTGCTCCAGATTATAACAACCTAAGTCCAGAGTACTCGCTAAAATCCATATTTCTCGAACAGATTGTAAATAAAACTTCAAAAACTGCTTTATAAGGGCATATTCCCCTGTACCAGCACTCATTGGAGACTGCAGCAGTGAAATTTCAATATTATAATAAAAAACAGCCAGTAATAAACTAACTCCAAATTATTTATTTATTTACTGTAAATTTGATTGGACTTTTAAAGATTTTTCAGCTACAGCACCAATAAGTTTTATACTCGCAGTTGCTGTCCTATATAAAACACTTTAATATCGTTATAATTTTAAAATGAGAAGGTTAGATTAATTAATTCATGTGTTTGGTTTTTGGGTTGGGCTTTTTGTTTAGTTTTTGGGGGTTTGGTGTTTTTTGGTTGTGGGGGCTTTTTAGTTGATTTTTTTAATTATTATTTTTTGGGTTTTTTTGTTCTGTTTTGGTTTTGGAGGTTATTTTCTCTCTTATACAATGATAAACATCGAGTCTTAAAGAAGTAACAGCTTTAGCCATAAAACACCCAACTGCACACTCAGAGTAGAATGCAGCTTTTATGGCCACTGTTCCACTTTGAATTTACTATTCTATGCCTTAAAGGTACCTTTTGGAAAATGAATGTCTGAGCACTACCTGTGACTATTTGGGATGTACATCAAATATTGAACAGATGCTTAAACTGCAGAGTTGTAGCCCAAGTAGCAGTAATATATTTGAGAACAAGGAATTGTTGGGACAGCAAAAACAGCAAATCAAAGATCAAGAAACTCTTGCTGAAGGTGTAAATATAGATAATCAAACAATAGTTTTAATATTTTTATCTGAAGTAATGTGCAGTTACAGCATGTTTGAGGCAATGGCTGTGGGGAGGTGCTTTAGCAAGACCTTTACATGGTAGAGGTTTTATTTTAGGCTTAGCCTGGGCACAGCTGAATCTTTGAGAAAACACTTCAAGATTTTCTTCAAAATATGTGATTTTATAAGCACTGAATTTCCATTGTTACTGGGGTACTATAAAGGAAGATATTTGTGTAACCTGGCAGCAGAACTGCTGCAGGTACCAGTCCCTCCATCGTTACACACAGCTCTGCCAGTACTTATGTAATTTTGCAAATAAAACCACCTCAGATCTACATAAACCAGAGCTCCTGAAGGAAATTATTGGGCTTTTTACTGCAGAAACTCTGTTTTCTCCTTTAGAAACCTCAGGTGATGCACGGACAGAAAGGAAAGGCTGTCTCTGCTCAGCAGCCTGCAGACAGGGCTGGAATGCCGGGGGTCCCTGCTCATTTGTTTGTTGATGGATGAGCCCAGAGATGCCCACTGTGCCCTAGATCAGCCCAGAGGTGCCCACTGTGCCCTGGCTCAGCCCAGAGGTGCCCAGTGTGCCCTGGATGAGCCCAGAGGTGCCCCAGTGTGCCCTGGCTCAGCCCAGCTCTGTCATGGACCAGCTGAGAGCAGGGATGCTCTGTCTGAGCTCTTCATGGGAGGCAGCAGGAGCACTCTGCTCCTGCCAGCACCATGAGAGGAGCTTTCAGCTGCAATTCCCTGCCCTTTTCATCGCTTCCCTCTCTCATCTCTGCCTTCTCAGTGGGTCTTCACGTGAAAAGAGAATTCAGAGCGGCAGATGAAGCCCAGCAAGCCATCGCTGGCAGGCTGTGCTGTTGGAGTGCTGGTTTTGTGTGTGCCCCGCTGGCTCCACTGAGCCCCTCTTTGTGGCTGAGCTTTGCAGAGCGTAGCATTTCCCTTCCCTGCAGAGCTCCCGGAGCCTTTGCACAGCCCTGGGGATCCCTGATTAGGAGGCTCTGAGGGAAGGTTTTTCTCCCCCTCTCCACATTCCCTTTCTCTCCCTAACCCAGCTTGTTTTCATCACTTTCACTCTCACTCAGTAAAACACAGCTTGGCTCTCTCCGCCCCGATTCAGAACTTCTTTCAGCAGGATCTGAGAGATGCAGGCACTAGACAGAGCTGGCCTGTGGCTGAAGGGAGGGGAAATTAGTGACAAAAATACTGCACATTGTGCTCTGCCAGTGTCAGAGACCACAACTGCACTGAAGGAGGGGAGCTGACTGTTTTCTGTGCTGCCTCGAGCATCACTGAACGTAAAAATGTGCCAAGAGCAGCCCACCTGTACCCCTCTAAGAATGGATCACTCATTATTGATGTGCTCTGTCATCTCTCCTACTCTGAATGGGGCAGTCAAGGACTTGCTAATGAAAAAAAAAATAATAATTGGGAGGAAGCAAGAAAAAGGATGCAAGTAATGACACACCTGAAAGGGTATAAAGGAGTGGAAGTTTCATTCTGAAATGTTTTTCCCATGAAAAGATTACACTGATGCTGTGATGGCAAATTTCAAGAGAAGAGGGAAATGGGTAAAACTCCTTTGCAGGTCATTACTGCAAATGAACAATTACATGTTAATATAAGCCTACAAATAATTCAGTTCTCTACAGTGCAGTTGGAAAGGAAAAGTGAAAAGGGGATCAGGGGGGACCTGGAGGTGCCCAAGGAAGGGCTGGAGGTGGCACTCAGAGCTCTGGGCTGGGGACAAGGTGGGCATCGGGCACAGCTGGGACTGCATGGGCTGGGAGGGCTTTTCCAACTCAATAATTCTGTGTTTGGAAACCATAAATGCCAATCCAGGCTGATCCAGAGCAAACCGTTCATCCACTCCACCCAGAATTGCAGAGTTTTAGCACAAGTGCAAAATTCCCTGTGATAGCAGAAGCTGGGCATCAAATTATAATCCAGGAATCCTAAAAGGCTGAATGGCAAAGAATGGGTGCAGGAAGAACCTGGAGAAGAAACAGAAGGAAAATGGACTTTTTGCACATGTTTGGAATGGAACCTTCAGGAGTGCCATCTCTGAACATTCCTCCCAAGAGGATCTTTAAGAAATATGGCATCCCTTTAAACTTTTACAACAAATGGCACATTAAAGACAAAGCTAAAAAGAACTAAGAGAAGCTCAGCAGATACTCCCCAAATTAATATATTGTGGCTCAATAATAAAACCCAATATCCTTGGCTTTTTAAACTAAACCATTTGGGAAGGGCAGGTGGGCAGCTTCGTGTAACACTGTTACTGTTATAATACTGCTGAATTTCTGATGTCTGTATTTTAAAAGATCACACGCCAAAACAGTAAAAATGTATTTTTTAATATATATCTAAGTATATATACAATATAATAATAAAACATAATATTAATAATAATAAATCATAATAAGTATTATTATAATTAATGTACATAATATATGTATTATATAATCTTAAATTCAAGACAGAAAATTTATTGGTAGTGATGGCTTCCAGAGCTCTCTGAGTTCAGCTTGCCCTGAGAAGATTAAAGGTGACTTGGCTGCACTAATTCCATCATTTCCCCTCACAGAGGAAAGTTGTTACCAAAGACTTCCAAACAGCAGCGAAAATGCACAAAATCTACCACTGGTTGTTTTTTCTTGTAAGAAATCAGGAAAGTTATTAATTATTAGTGCAAGACACCAAGCTGGATCACCTACCAGCTGCTGCTGACTTGATTTCCATGTGCTGATTATGTTGTTTTGGTTTTTTTTTAATATTTATATACTGGTCCATACTAAACACCATAAAATTTTGGATTTTGAGGATAAAATTGAAGATTTGCTTGACCTATTCTGCCTTCTGAGGGAGCTCAGAATATTGAGTCCCCCAAGCAAAGATCAGTGCTTTGCAAGACAGGGCCCTTGATTAAATAAAGAACTCTGTCTGTCACTTTTCTCTGTTCCCCATCAGATATTATGGAATGAGAAGCCACCCATGGCCCTCCATCTCACGAAAATGCCAAGAGCAAAAGTTCTTTGCAGGACTTTGAGAGATAAACAGCCAATTTTTCTCTTTTGAAACCACTGCAAGAAAGCGCTGTCACGAGGTTTCAGCAATGGTCTGTAACTCAAGGGCAGGCAGGGGAGGCCATCAGGGATTGCAGAGAGGTGAGTCAGAACACATGAGAGAGAAATGTGCAGATTTAAACATGAAAGGAGGCTGGAAACTTCTAAAGCTATTGTCCAAAAAGAAAAAAAAAAAAAAAATGTTCAGATTGTTCGAAAAGGTTCCTCGAAATGTTGACGTTTGAATTAAGCATCAGATTCAGCAATTCCAACGTTTTTGCAGACAAGTCAGGCTTCATAGAGATACCTAAGGTTTCATGTGCTTTTCACTGCTTTTATTTTCAGCTAATCTTTGATGCTTATCTCCAAGATTATGATCCACAAGCCAAAATTTAATGTTTTCTCTAAGCAAAATAAAAAGTGGATTAAAAGAGTGAAAAGGAAGTGAAAAACATTTTTCTCATACCCTTCCTCAGACAAGATGGTGATCCACGGGCCAAAGTTAAATGTTTTCTAATCAAAATGAAAAGTGGATTGAAAGAATGAAAAAAAAAAAGTGAAAAATAAAGACAATTTTCTCATACCCTACCTCAGACAGTCCTAAAAAGCTGCAAATACCCTGCAATATGAAATGATTTCCCTGGATGTGGCTGGGAGAGTGAAATGTTTTCTCCACATGTTGATGGGTAATGAAGGATAAAGGGCCTGAAGAGCCTCAAGTGAGCAGAGAGATGTAGGGAAGACAAATTTTTTTTGGCAGGAGTGGTCCAGTAGGAAGACAGGGAAAATGATTCTGGGTTTTCATACTGGAATGTGTCCTAGAGAACAGCAAGGCAGTTTGTCAGGACCATCACCTGTTTGCAATCCCAAATGATGCCTCAGTGGGACTCGATCCACTCGTGGTGAGCCCAGACTTTGGAAAACCTCAGAGTCTGCTTCACATCAGGTTCTTTAGTGTCATTCTGTGCCCTTTTAGCACTGCCTTTCTCCTGTGCACGCTGGGTTATCAGGGAGCTGGATTGCACACGGGACACAGGGAAAATTTAAGAAATTCCACTCTTGTGGATAACGCCAGCAGCAGCAAAAACCACAATGGATTTGTGCCTCCTCTAAAAACCATCAAGCACAGGGCTATCGTGCAGATCTTGCAGCAATACCCAGCAAATCATTCTGCCTTCATTCCAACAAAAGGAGATTTTTATGTATGTTTATCATGCATTGGGATGGGAAAAACTTTTGCCTCTTGTTATCTCAGGGAAAAGAACTGATCTATCATAAAAGCACTGTTGCTGTTTATCAATCCAATAACCTTGTACAAAAAAATCTCATAACATGTCCTGTCGAAATAAGAGCTGACACAAATTAATAAAAATCTCGTTTGGAATATGTATTTTTAACTGGAACATACTGTGGTTCCTGCTCTGTTGAGCTAAATGAATTTTAAACAAATTGGTTTCTGAGCAATTTAGAAATTCTGAAAAATTTGCAAAGTTTGTACAAACACAACTCTTATCATGGCAGATATTTATACTGCAAATATGATTTATTAACTCATGAATGAAGTAAAAATAAGGCACATGGTCCTAATCCTTTTATTCTTCCTCAGTTACTGAGATTTATCAAGCACCATCTCTATTGCTCCAAGCATTCCTGAACAGAATGTGCACGAAGCAGCTACCAGGGTGTAAATGTGTTATTTGGAAAAAATGAAAAAGAAAGAAGCATTTTTGTTTTTTTTCTCTATTTGTTTTCAGTGATGGACACTAAAAGACTATTAAAGCAGCAGCACTGATTCTGTACTCTAACATTTCCTGGGTGTAGCAGATGTTGGTCCCTTCTCCTCATCTACTTCAGCTTTTCTTCTTCAGTTCTACCCTGGCAGCCTATACTGGGTTTAGTAACATGAAACACAAGTTAATTATTTCTACATTTTTATCTGTCATAAGAATACAAAAAATCGTGGGTTTTTCTCTGACCCAACTTTATAATTTTGGTTTTATAGGCTACACTATTTTTTTTTTTTTTTTTTTTTTTTTTTTTTTTTTACTGTTGTTTATTTGGATGTCTCCCACAGTTCAGTGCTGGAACAAGCTCCCATTCCCCACATGGCCTTTAGGATTTTGCAATTCTAAACTTTAGTTCAAATCTGCACCTTTTTGCAAAAAAAAAAAAAAAAAAAAAGTATTAGAAATTCAAAAACCCAACTTTTTTGAGTCCACAGAGGAAAGCAGAAATGAAGGTGGAGGGAGCAGTGGAGCAGTGCACCCCTCTCAGCCTCCCCCTGTCTGTCTTTAGGGCAGTCCAGTGCTTTCCCCGGGGCTGCAAAGCACCATTTTCAGATTCTAAAATTGACTGCTGGTGTAGCTTCAAACACGGTAAGTTGAAATGTTCCATGATAAATGTTCCCTAAATTGCTGTCATTATGTAAAAGATATTCCCCCTGATAGTCTGATGGTATACAATGGAGAGTGCAGAAATATCCTGCAATTAGGAGCCTAATCCCAGACTCTCATTACACCATAAGGTGTTTCTTCAAACTCAGTTTGGAACGGAGTAGTTTCCTCAGGAACTGCCATGCCAAAAAACCTTTAATGTCCAGAATCTGATGATCATATGGAAAGTAATTAATTAAATAACTTTGTGTTCCATTCAGTCAAGCAGGAGGTACCACGGTGGGGAATCACCACTATTTAGAGATGCAATTAGGATCTCTCTTACAGCTGTGACAGGCCAATGGAAATGTAATCACACACCAATTAGCAGCTAATTATCTTGTTACTACCTAGATTCATGCCCTGAGTTAGCAAACACCCTGAACTTGCTTTCTTAACAGAAGCAGGATGATTTAATTGTATTAGATTTATGCACCAAAGAAAATAATGAAATATTTTTATACAAAACTATCCCTAAGCATGATATTGCCATACTATGAGATCTTAAATGGCTAAAGAAAAATTACTATTAGTAATGATGAATAATAAAAAATAACATTACAGGCTTTGCTCTTCTAACAGGAGCAAGCTGGAATAAATCTGACCCATTAACACTTTAAAATGTTAAATTATTTGTTGAAAGATTATGTGGCCTTGTTCCTTCCTTCCTTCCTTCCTTCCTTCCTTCCTTCCTTCCTTCCTTCCTTCCTTCCTTCCAGAGAAGAAGAAGAAGAAGAAAAGAAGAAAAGAAGAAAAGAAGAAGAAAGAAGAAAAAGAAGAATAAAAGAAGAAAAAGAAGAAGGACATGAAGAAGAAGAAAGAAGAAAAAGAAGAAAAGGAAGAAGAAAGAAGAAGAAAGAGGAGAGAAGAAGAAAGAAAGAAGAAGAAAGAAGAAAGAAGAAAGAAGAAAGCAGAAAGAAGAAACAAGAAAGAAGAAGAAAGAAAAAAGAAGAAAGAAGAAAAAAGAAAAGAAAGAAGAAAGAAGTAAGAAGGAAGTACCCCCTCAGTCTTGTGACCTGAATTTGTGATGCCAGCTTTAATCTCCTTATTTTGTATGGTCCAGGAGACACCTTCACCACAGTGGAAATTTTCTTTGGAGTGCACCAAAAAGCCATTTGATCTCAATCTCATAAAGCACTGACCAAAAGCATTTTCCTGATAATAGCAGCAAACTGAAAGTTAAAATATTAACGCTTAAAATAAAATGCAAAGGAAGAGAACATAGCTTAAGGGAGCCCAAATTCAGCTCCCTGCCTGTCTGCTGCTGAAGATGAGTGATGCTCCAATCTCTGCTTCTTTGCCAAGAGCTTGGGGTCATTTTGAAAATGATCTTCCCTGCTGTAACAATGCCCACAAGTTTAAAAACTTAATCAAGATCAATATAAAATCATTCCAGGTCACTTTCCTTGCTCTTGGGAGATATTTTTCTTTGTTTTCAGTGTTACTCCTCTGGGAATTGTTTTTTCTCACATACCTATTTATTTCAGTTTATTTCTCTCTCCGATAAAAAAGTTATCTGCATCTGGAAAACTCTGGGATTGTTTTAAACATAATTAAAATTTAAAGGTATATCACAGATACATCTGTTTTCTAGGTCATAACATGTTTTTTTTTACTTTTTAATTGTTTTTACTTTTCTCTCCAGTTCAGTTCTCATTTGCAACCCAGAGGTTGTAGTCCCAGGCTTTGGTGTTTGTGCAAGTGACAAAAAATGCAATTGGCATCAAAAGTGAACATCAAAAGTATTCCAAAAAAGCAAATCCAGTCTTGAAATTAATCTGTGAGAAAGTTAAACTGCAGCAAACAGGGACAGTCACAACATTGCACCTGAAATTAAACCCCTGAAATAAAATAATGATAATTGCAGGGAGTGCCAACAGACCCCACTCTGTTCTCTCACACAAAACATTGTAGGAGGATGCTAGTAAAGTCTTCCCTCAGATTTTGTGAGTGACAATACCTGTGAATTTTTTATCATAATTCCACACTGAACTTCCCATTTCATTTTTAGATTTGCCTTGAAACATTTCTAGACCACCCCACACTCCCAAGCTTGGTCAGGACAGTATTTATCCTTCACAGATCTCAGTGCCCTTAAAATACAAGCACCATTTACAAAAGCTAAAGTCCAGGTGATGACTTTCTTCAATGACTTTCTTCTTTTGACTTCTAAAATTTGCAAAACTCTATTTTTTTCTACTTATCCTCCCCCTGTAAGTCACAACATGCTAAAATATGACATTACATTTATTATAATTACTGAATTGGTGTTTACTACATTTATCCTCTCCATTTGCTGTGTTCATCCATCCCTGCCCCTTGTCCTATATTTGGAGTTTGTCACTAAGTCTGAAAAGCTGTTTTATTGAAATGATGAAAAGAATCTATGCCTTTCACAACAAAGAGTAGCAACACTCCCCTTCTCCAGACACCCTTCAATAAAACTGGCCTCAAGTTTAACATCAAAATCAAATGAAAATGCTTAATCAGCCCTGCTAATTAATATTACTGATTTCTCACAGTTCTTTGGGTGCATCAGCAAGTTAGTTTGAAACAAAGTCATGGAGCCTCTGATCAATTAGATCTCAATCAATTTTACTGCAATCCAAAAGCAGTTTCCAAATTTATTCCCCAAAAATTTTGATTTATTTTCTCATTGAAGGTAAGTAAGCCAGCTTCATGTTTTTCTTTGCCACAACATTCAGATGTAACATCCTGAAAAATGACCTGGAAAATGGCTGCTCGATGATGTCTTTCCAATATCCAATTTATTTTAATGGAAGTTTTACAGAAACTGTACATTGTTATTCCACTGTAAGTAAATATATTTCGGTGAAGTGCACGGTCATGTGATTTCACTCTTCATTATTCCTGCTTGGATTTGCATCACTGAAGAATCCCCCATCCCTTTTTATGTTATTAATGAGTCAATCATACACAAGGATGTGTGAGTTTATCCAAAGGAAGGCACCAAAAGTTGAGATGAGTTTCGAGTGCTGAATTGGAGCCCAAATGCTGCACCTCAACCTGACTGAGAAATTGTTTCAGCCAACCCTCATTCCTCACTCCTGGATACTTGAATAAATGGACAGGAGAGCTCAGGAGGGTTTACAAAACCCAAGCCACTCACAGGCAATTCTGCATCCGGAATAAATACATCAGGAAAGAAAGAGATCAAGAGAACAGTATATATTTGTTTATTTTTAACTCATTTTTAATTTTTATGCATGTGATCCAATTTGGGAAACCACCCTACATAAGCCTATAGACGGAGAGGAAGAGATAAAGGGATGAATATGAATACGAATACAAATTTTAACAAAATTGTAATTAATTGAGATTGAAATTGTAACTAATTGAGAATTAAAATTCTCACACCTTCCAGCTTGGCCCATTCCAACATCTGGAACATTTTCCATTATTCCACCACTCTCCAGGACATATCCAAGTTCAATCTTCAAGGCTCAGGTTTGGAGAAGCTGCTCAGTAACGAGCCCCAGTCCCCCCGAGCTGCTCAAATCAAAGCTCCTTCTCCCTGTGTGACAATTTGGGGACAGTCACACCAAACAGCACCAGCAGCCTCACTGTCAGACTCTCTAAGGTGAAGGAATATTTTGCAAACACTGTGTGTATTTTATAAAAATGTGGGGTTGAACATTAACAGCCATGGAACCACTCTAATGTTCAGAGTTGAAGTGATTTTGGTTATCTAAACTTGCTTTCAGAGTGGTATTTAATTTCAAAAGGCATTTACTGCTTCCAAAGGTCTGCTAAGTAGAGTAGAATTTTTGTACAGCTATTTTATTTTGCTGCCTTCAAATCTGGAATGCTTTAGATAAAAGGATTTTTTTAAGTAAAATTTATTCTTGCTGTGGTTTTGTTTGTTTTGTAGCCATTATAATTGAAGCATTTTCCCATTATCCTCTGAGCTTGGAAAATTGAAAATATTTATGATGCACAGTGAGACAAAAATAAAGAAATGCCATGATCTGCAGAGATGCCAATTTTATTTTAAGATATCTAATTTTCAGTGAAAGAACTGCATTGAAAGGGATGTTAAAGGTGGCCTAAGATTGGGAATGTCTGCTTTAAACACATTTTGTATTTCATGAAAAGCCTTTGCACTCAGTAAATTGCATCATTGAAGCGTTTTTTTAGTGAATAAAACCAGATTAAAGCAACATATTGAGAAGTAGCTGTTAATCTGCTGTGCTCTTGTACTCTTGTGTGAGTGTCCTTGCCCCTTTTTGGAATTTTCCAATCAGGAATGATTTTAGAAGCTTCATCTCCTTCCCCACCACTGCCTTTCCTGAACAAAGAAGCAATCACCCCAAACCCTCTCATTTTCCTTTGTTTTTATGGGCAGGACAAGTTGTCAGTGACAGAACCTCTAATCCAATGTTCCCTTTGGTCTGTCCAAGCAAGAAATTCCACACTGCCAAGGTTTCCTGCCCCTTGGTCAAGAATCTACTCTTGATGCTTGAAAATTCTTAATCTTACCATTTTATTTCACTTCACTTGGGTTTTGTACAAGCTCTCATGTTTTTTGGAGGGATAATTTTCCTGTTCCTCTCACTCATTTTGCTCCTCTTGAAGCCAAAACCATTCACCACATCCTGCCAAGCATCTACAATTTTGTGCCACTAAGTTTTTTTCCAGAATTTGGTTGAAATCAGGCCTTTATTGAGCAAGCAAATATAGGTCTCTTCTTTGGTAATTTCACTAAAAAGGAACAGCTATTGCAAATATTTTCACGTGGATTTAAATACCACTAACAATACTACGATTCAAGCTGGACTGATGCAGGTTCAGACCGATTAAGGCAAAACTTTTTGGAACACTTAACATTCAGATTGCTTCTTCCACTCACTAAATAGATGCTATTGAGAAAAACTGACCAAGAATAAACCCAAAATCAATATTTTGGTTGTTCTAAAGTAACCTTTGACTTGAGACAAGAGCAAATCTTAATCCATCTCCATGGGAGCTTTATAAAATATCAGAAATCCTCAGTGATTTTAGAAGGAATTTCCTCCACTTGTTTCTCCTTGGAAAGGTGGTCTAGAAGGATTACATATGCATACTTACTTATTTGGGTTTTCTTTTCGCTCTTTAACCTTTGAATCCCTTGAAGCCTTTGGACAGAAGAGTCTGAGCTCCACTCCAGAAGGTCGCATCGGGGCGGAGGAGAGATACTGAAATTAATGTTTTGAAATATTAATGGTTCAATTAAAGAACCAAAAGGGCCACAGCAACACCAGACTCTGAGGATTGGTTTTTGTTGTTTTGTTAGGTTAGAATAATGAATTTATAAATTATTATAGCCAATAGATCTGTTTAGACATCATAAGTAATATATGTGACCCATACTGTGTGAGCAACGAACAGGCAATGAGATGCTGAAGAAGAGTATGATTGCTTTTGCTGGATAAAAAAATGCGGAAACTCATAAATCACACAGTCATTTGATTTTAGTATCTGCTGTGTTTTCCTCTGCAGTTTCTAGGAAACACAAATCCTTGCTTTTAAAAAAATATTTTTTAAACTTTATTTATTAAAGACAAAGAATTGGGGTGGACGCTCCCTTCCATCCCAGCTTTCCTGTCCCAGCAGAATATTTGGGATAAAAAGTGATTAAACCATCTCTGTTAATGAGCTACTTCAGGATTGGGCAGGGTGAAACTTCCATGGGGAACCAAAGATGAAATGTTCCATGAAATCTAAGAAAACTTCTAGAATACTCTGAAAAAAAAAAGATGTATCAGGCTGGTAAAGGAATCCCAAAACCTGAACCACAGATTTCTTCAGGGGAGACAAAGAAAATGGGAAAATGCATCAAGCCCAGGTTAGATACAAACTGACAGATCACAGCCACACAAATTGAGTGCACTGGAGTGAAATCTTTCCATAAAAGGCTCGTGTCAGCTTTATTTCCATGGATCCTGGGATGCCATTTCACTTTCTGCACCTGTAGGAAATATTCTCACAGCAGGGCAGGTAATTCTGGGTCCTTATTGCACCTTCTTTTAACCTCACTAATCAAAACACATTTGCTTTTGGCTGTGAAACTTTACATAACATAAAGATTTATTTTATTTATTTTTTTTAAATATTTTAAAAAGCAAGGATTTGTGTTTGCCTAAAAGCCACAGAGGAAAACATAGCAGATACCAGAATTCAAATGAGTATATGATTTATGATTTTCTACTTTTTTTTCCTTTTTTATCCAGCTAAAAGCAATCAAACTCTTCTTCAGCATGGCTCTCATTGCTCTCGTGTTAATGACACCTTGACAAGTCAGGAAGAAAATGGAAAACATTGATTTCTGAAGGACTTTTCTGATTCTGCTGTCAAATAGCACTCGAATAAATTAGCTTCTAATATTTTAATAAAGTGAAACAGTTTGTGATTTCTCCTCAACAGCTCATGACTCACTGCATACAAGAGTACAAGAGCACAGCAGATTAACAGCTACTTCTCAATATGTTGCTTTAATCTGTTTTTATTCACTAAAAAAACGCTTCAATGATGCAATTTACTGAGTGCAAAGGCTTTTCATGAAATACAAAACGTGTTTAAAGCAGACATTCCCAACCTTAGGCCACCTTTAACATCCCTTTCAATGCAGTTCTTTCACTGAAAATTAGGCATCTTAAAATAAAATTGGCATCTCTGCAGATCATGGCATTTCTTTATTTTTGTCTCACTGTGCATCATAAATATTTTCAATTTTCCAAGCTCGGAGGATAATGGGAAAATGCTTCAATTATAATGGCTACAAAACAAACAAAACCACAGCAAGAATAAATTTCACTTAAAAAATCTAAGACATTTAAGATTTGAAGGCAGCAAAATAAAATAACTGTACAAAAATTCTACTCTACTTAGCAGACCTTTGGAAGCAGTAAATGCCTTTTTAATTTAAATACCACTCTGAAAGAAAAAAACACATTAAAAATCCTGTAAATAGATTCTGAGTTTTCTGCAGGTGATTTTTCACATTTTTTAGCTTTGTTAAAATTACATTTTCATTAAGTTCTGTCAGTTTTAGAGCACTGTACTGTAATTCTATGAAATGTCATATGCACATAAGTATTAAAGACCTTTAGAAAATGGGTTTACATCTTAAGATCCTTGGCTGATTTTTAATGAGCTGTAATTATTTCCTCTATGTAAAAAAGGAAACAATAAGCCCTTCTTGCATTGACAAAAGCTTCAGAAACACCCCAAAATGTCTGTTTCTCTCTCAGATATAGTGACAATGACAAAAATGAGACTTAAAGATAATTTATCCTTTGCAGAGCCAGGAAAAAAGTTACAGAAGAGCTTTCTGATGAGGGATTATTTAGGAATTACCCTTCAAAATGGAGACAGAACTGCAGAGCTCAGATGCAAATTCAGCCCTCTTGTGCTCTCAGGTGTTTGTTCTTTATTTTTAATACAAAAAACAATAAAGAAACAAATCAGGAGATCAAGATCTTCATCTCTATGGCAAAAAGGCACATTCAAGACATTAAACAAACCAATTTATTATCAGCCACTTCTCAACATAAATAATAAACTTCCCTTCTTCCAACAGCAGCCAAATATTATCTCATGAATGTGCCATTTCCATTCCTGGCCTCGTGCTGCAGTTCTGGGTTCACGCAGACATGGTTTTGTTGAATCCATTTCCTATTAAGCTTCCCACTACACTGATTTGGCTGTGTATGATTATACAGCTCTCTGAGAGTGCAGAAAATTACCCATAATTTAGGGAGAAATCCCTCAGCAAAGGCTGCCAGAATGTGCTCCTCAGTTCCCAGAGATATTCCCAGAGGTTGCCTGGCTTTGCTGGTTGTAGGCACTGTTTAACTCCACCACAGCCCAGTGCATTTTTCCAATAAATATCATTTTATATCTTTGTTGCTCTTGCCCTCTCTGGTGAATTTAAGTTGTCTCGACAAAATCTTGCTCCTGCCACTGAATGCATAACCCCACCACTCATTTAATTATACATACAGCACAGGAGAGAAAACAGAGAATATGTTAGTGCTGATGGACCTCTGCATGGGAAACAGAAAAACATATAAATACATTTATTACACTGAGACACTATTCTGGTCTTTAGTCACTGTTTTTCTCCAAAACAAGGGGAGGAATGATCTTCCTCGTGTGTATTTAAAGATTCTGTTGATACTTTTTTAACTAGCCCCTGATCAATGACCAGCGATCATCACTGGAATTGCAGCCAGGCCTTCTATACTAAATTCCCCTTTAATTGCTATTCCATTTTCTGCTCCTTCAGTGCCACTTATATCTAACATTTATTTCAGCCGGTCTAGTGCAACTTTCCCACTTAATATATAGAGCAAATTCTCCTTAGTTTGGAGAGAAGGCCACTTTTTATTCCCCCTTTTTAAACCAGACTCTTTTGATGGAACAGACAAACCCCAAAACCAGGATTGTTCTGCAGTCTCTTGTTTGTCAGCCCCACTGATTGAGATACCCAGAGGGTGTTAGGGGACAGGTCACAGCTGAATTAGGACATCAAGGGGCTTGTTTCATGTGCCTGCACTTCCCAACATTTTTGAAGAGTCACCAGAAGACCAAAGAAATCACCAGAGCATGGTGCAAGGCACGGGCTGACCTTCTGTGTCCATTCATCATCCTTCAAAAAGCACAGGAGTGCTGAAAACCCAACCCCAGAACCTGCACTGCAGGGCTCAGCACTAAATGGGGCTCACAGTGGGGAGTTCATGGTTTGATAAAGCTGAAAATCAAAGTGAGATGTGGCAAACAGAGCCACACCACTGGCAGCATAAAATTACTTTCCCCTGGCCACACCAAGGTACTGTGGGGAAAAGTGAACAGACACAGCTTTGACATTGGTTTAAGTGAGAAACTGCATTTAATCCCATCTTTCAAACTGACCAGTGTTTCTGGGCTCACAGGCTGCTGGGTGGGTTGTGAAGATGCATCTTCCCTGTCCTTGGGCAGGGTTTGGAGCTCAGAAATGCTCATTAAACCCCAACAAGGATCTCGTGGGCTGAGCTCGGGCTCCTCACCAGGACACTGCTCCCAGGAGCTGGGAACGAGCTCCTGCTTCCCAACAAACAAACCTGCCTGGAAAACAACCCCAGGGGCACAGCATCTCTGCTATCAAACCTGAAAAGAAAGTTACCAGCCCAAATTGTGGCCAGGATGGAAAATTACCATGACCAAAGCCCACTCTTTGGTGATCTTACGGTGGTTCTAAATGAGACCCTTTGAGCTCTCTCGGGCTGCCACGGGCTGTGATCTTTTTCACAGCATAGTACACATTGATACATAAGGCAGGATGGTTGCTCTGCATTTTTGTGGTGGTTGAAGTCAAAATAAAGGCAAGATTAGGATGGATCCATGAAAATCTGAAAGTGAACAAGATCATTAACCCTCAATCCACAGGTCGTTCCAAGAATAGGAATTGCATCAGAATAGTCTGAGCTCCACTCCATAGGAAAGGGAGAACCTGTGCATTCACAGGTGAGCAAAAGACAGAGCAATCCTGAATTAATGTTTTGAAAATAATTAATGGGTCAATTAAAGAGTGAAAATGGCCATACAAATACCAGACATACTCTTCATGGAAAGATTAACCTCAGGATTTGTTTTGGTTTGTTTCTCTGTTTTGCAGGATCTAGATTAAAGTGTATCAAAGGATATTATGTTAAAATACATATATAACCCCTCAGCAGATCTGTCACAACTCAAGTACTGTAAGAAAATGCTAAACCAATATTTACCCTTTGTGTGAGCAGCACTTTCACTGGACACTCCCAGCTCTGTTCACCTTGGGTGTCATTGACTCCTGTGCTCTTTCCTGCCAGAAGACACGGGGGAGATCAATAAATAGGGCTCCTCTTGTCTTCCTCAGCCTCATTTCCCCCCAACACATCCCTTAGTATATTCTCAGCTGTTTTCCAGTAGGGTTTGACATTAGCTGTTTCAATATTCAGTCCTTTTCTGAAGTGTGACTGCACTAGCCCAAGGAAACACTGAAAAACTTATTTGGGTGAAAAGAAAGACCTGGGCTTCCTTTCCTAGCCTGATCTTTTGAGGTTGAAATGTCAATTACAGCAATTTTGCGATGTCAGGGCAGGGGACAGGATCTGGGTGCCTGGTGGCGATGGCACCAAGTGCTGGACGCAGCTTTCAGCTTGTCAGAGTACCGGAGTTCTGTCACACTGAAATTGTCATGATGGCTCTGCAGGGCTTTCTGTGATCTGCACAGCTGATGAGTGACCTCTGCCCAGCACCAGACACCCCGTTCAGTCAGGGCAGGCAGCAGAATTTCCTTCTCTGCTTGTTCCTGTTGACTTTTTTCTAGCCACGGTTTCAGAGGACTTCCAGAAGCAGGACAGAAGTTGGGATGATGAACTTCCACAGCGCTCTGCTCACGCAGTAACTTCTCAAAGACACTTATTCCACAGAAAACCTTTCTTCTCCCCAGCTCTGAAGTGTCAGAAATTGCATTATGCTGGGAGGGAACAGTGTCTGCCCAGCCTGGATGGATTTGTAGCCTCAGATGGAGAGCCTGTGGTTGTCAGTGCTGACCTCTCATGCCAACAGAAAATGTCAACCATCAGCCCTTTATTGTCTCACAGCACAACCCTCTATACTCTCTAGAATGTTCCATGGTTCCTCCACAAGTGCTCCTTAGCTAGCAGCCGAGCATCTCCTTTTAAGCAGCTCCTCTCTCCTCTCTTTATCCCAGCTGGAGAGCACTGAGCTCTCACAAATGCCCCTCAACTCACATCCAAACAGCTCCTTTTGCAGCAGCTGAGTTTTTTTACCTTTATTTAATTAGTTACAAATCTCCATTTCTCATTTGTAAATCTCATTTTCTCATTTGTAAAATATCACACACAAAAGTTGCTTTTCTAAAATATTCAGTCCCCAGCAGGAGGCTGCCACAGTCTCTCTCTGGCTCCCCACACGTGACAGTGCAGAACATTGTCAGCCTGGCCCCTTTGGCTCAATGTGCACCAAGCTCTGCCTCCCAAGGGATGGATCCCACCTGGCACAGCAGCATCTCCTCTTTGGGATGTGCCAGCACAGCAGCATCTCCTGTTTGGGATGTTCTGGTGTATCAGCATCTCCTCTTTGGGGTGTTCTGGCACAGCAGCATCTCCTGTTTGGAGTTCTGGAGCACAAGGCAGCGAATTTCCTGTTGGGATGTTTCTGCCGCAAGCAGCCATCTTCCTGTTTGGGATGTGCCTGGCAACAGCAGCATTCTCCTGTTTTGGGATGTACTGGCCAGCGGCATCTCCTTTTGGAATGGTTCTGGCACTCAGCAGCAATCTCCTCTTTCTGGAAATGTTCTGGCTGCAGAGCACCCTCTCGGATTTGTTTTGTCCAGCTCACATCTCTTGCCAGACAGGCAGGGGGTGACAGCCATGGGGAACCAGAGAAGGGCACCACGAGTGATGATGGCAGAGCACAGCAAAGTTGTCTCCAACTCCATTCTCCTCATGGAGAAGATGTTTCTCCTGAAAACTTGTGCTCTGTGTTCCTGCTTTTCTCCTGTAGATGAAAGTTATTTATAATTCTCATTTGCAGGGAGCTGAACTCTTCTTTATTTATTTGCGTAACATGGGAATGCTCCTATCCACCCGAAAACAGGAACTGTGAATTGAACCCTGAAAATTCTCCAGCCTCCCTCTCCCTCCTCCCGTTCCATTTCTCAGGAGGTGTGGTGGCTTTTAAATGCACTCAGGAAAACACAGAACTGATTGATTTTATGTTGAAAAACACAGGATTAATCGATTTGCTGCAAGACACATTTGCTTTGCCAAACTTTTCAAGGTTGTTTTGCCTTATTAAATGTATTCCATTTTTTTGTATTTATTTTTGGCAGAACACAAAACAAACTGTAATTAATAAGATCTGGATTGGACAGGGAGAACAAATCCTTTGTTAAAAGAAAGCAGAGAATTATAAGTAGAAATGTTCGCTTGAAACATTTTTTTTTTTCTTCTTTTTTTCTTTTTTTACAAGTCCCTTTTCCATTAAAAATGAGTTATGATTTGTTATATTATGGATAAAATTTCATGGTAATTATGTATTATTTCTTTAATTTACTTTATTAAAAATTTATTAAATAAATTTGAAAATAAATTTAAAAATCAAACATTTATGATTTTTTGTCAGTCTTCCTGAGATGGCATGTACATACCTGGAAGGTATATTTCAATCCATTTTCTATTAAATCCAGAGATTATATCTTCCATATTACACAGCTTTATTACCAAAATTCTGTGTTCCTATTGACTGGTTGAACTGCAAAGCTGCTTTGGTTTTCATTAACTGGATGCTGTATTGTGATTAATGCAGCCATTTTTGACAACATAGAACTGAAAACTCTAATTTTAGTAAATCAGAATGCAACAGGAGAATTCATAACACAGTCCTTTACAGCTTTCTGCTGTCCTGACACAATCTCAATTCCCAAAACCCTTCCCAAATGCTGATTCTTTCCAAAAATTCATGGCTGTATTTACACATGCAATAATACATTCTGGTTTGTTATAAACAAACCATCAGTTCAGGTTTTGGGGGTTTATGGGGAATATATGATAGCACTGGCACATTTCCCAGAAAGTGTTTAGGACCTGACACTAGAAACATTAAGCAAGAATCCTAGGACTTTGTTGATTAATCATAAAACACTTCAGGAATTATGCTTCTGCAAGATGCTAAACCAGTGGCATATTTAAAGGCTGAGCAAAGCCCAAGAATCTGTGTTCAGGCTGAAAAAGAAGCACTGAGAACTTTTGAGTAATTTCATGAATACAGAAGAGGCAGAATTGGTCAGTAAAACACATCCTACAAATCACTGGGAGCTCTGTTATGGGATGCACAGCACAAAACACCCCCACACATCAAGGGGAGATGGCAAAGCTGAGGGAGAGTTTGTCAAATGTGAAATATTTCCCCAGTGAACAACTGCGTGGAGTGGACATGTTTCCAAGAGCACCAATAAATGCCCCCTGGAATGAAGGATATGTAGGGTTTTGGAACAGGTATATTTATAAAAAATGCACTCTTTCCTCCTAAAACGTGATAAGGTGATATAGGATTGCAGCCATTGCAGAGGGTGAGATGATCCTGATAAATTGGAGGAGCAGACATAAACCTGCAAGGGGCAATATAATATGGGAAAGTGGGAGGGATCCCATTTAGGTACAAATAATCTGCTGCTCACAGCACCAGGAACAACTGCCTAAGCAGTATAATAAATAAAATAATTTATTAATAAAAAGTGGCTTTGCAACAATCCAACAGCTAAATGAAAATCAGCATTTTTTCTTTCTTTTTTTCTTTCTTTTTTTGGTAGGTTAATATCTTACTAGATCAGTAAGCTTGGTGCAACTCAATTGAAACAATCCTTTTACTCCTTCATTCAGCTCTCTCAGCATCCTGAGAAAAGACAAATTAATCACCTGGAAGGGATCCAGAGGAGGCAGAGTGGTTGGAGGTCTAGGAAATAATAATTTGTTAATCCTAGGGAAGAATTGGGATAATTGTCCTGCTAATGCAGAGAAGCAAATACTGAAAAGCAGACATTAAGAAAATATAAATTTTATCACAGTTAAAAGAGAAAACAAACAAAAAAACCCCCGAAAAATACCCAAAACAACAGCGACAACAAAGCAAACAAAAACACAAAAAACCCAAAACAACAAATAAGAATCCACAAAAAAAAACACAAGAAAAAACCCCAAACAAAACAAAAAAACCCAAAAACCCAAAGATAAAAAACAAACGAGTCATTGGGTGTTTCAAGAGAAGGCTGCATGCTTGTTAAATACTGCAATTGAGGAAAAAGAATTGAATGTCACGAACTGAGAAATCATGGGAGATCATCATGAGAATACGGTGAACAGAATTGGCAAGTTTTAATTTCTGTGAAGGTTTGGAATGCCTATTTTTAAAAACACAAAACCAAAGCGATAAATGAAACTCCTCGAAATAAAATAGCACAGACATCATTTTGTTGAAATACACAACACCTGCAGAGTTAATATTATATATTGAACCAAAGGAACTGACCAAAAACAACCATCTGCTTGTTGTCAAAATTTCTTTTATTTAACTCTTCTGTACTCTAAAAAAAGTGAAAAAAACTCTTAAATTGTTAAAATCCACAACTGGTGCATGACGGTGAATGTTGCCAGTGCAGGTATTGTGGTTACAACAAAGATAAAACAAAACAAAAAAAAAAAAACAAAAAAAAACCCCAAAAAACCAAAAAAACAAAACACAAAAACCCAAACAAATTTAGGAGGAAGACAGAGAAGCAGAACCAGAACAGGTTTTCTGATAATTCCTTCTTTTGATAAATCCATTTTCTCTAATAATTTCAAATGCTAATTTAACTGGTCCACCAGTTGTCTAAATGAGGTAAAAATCCGTCTTATCTTTCTCATGCTTCTGAGGAAGATTTTTAATCTGCCCTACAGAAATTTCCTGATGCAATAATGCAAACAGACAATCCCTGCTGCAACCCTGACCCAGCAGGACAGGCATTTAATGAGTGATGATCCTGATATCAAAATATGGGATGGCAGAGGATTTTCATCCCATAGTCTTAAAAATTGTCTGAAATCAAGATGGAGAAAAAAAAAGGGGGTTGGCCTTGCAGAGACTGACATGAAAAACATTGCTGTCATCTGGGTGCTGTGTCACACCCAGAGATGCGAGAGTCACTCACCAGGAACAGCTGGAAATATCTGTTTAAAAATGAGCTAAATGTTCCTTGGGAGTTGTATGTACAATAAAAAGAATAAATAATAATTTTTATGTCTGTTCAAAAGGAATGCATGTTGTCAGAAATGCACTGTCTTCAGTCCTTCACACAAAATGCTGTTCATTTTCTAAATGTGCCTCCCCATCTAACGTTTCAAGAAGTAAAAAAAAAAAAAAAAAAGGAGATATTCTTTTTAGCCTTAATTTCTCCTCAAGGACAGTGAAGTAAAAACTCAAACGTCATTTAATATTGGCTGATATCAGTAGAACCTGACAGAGATCTGTCCTATTTCATCTCTTCAGTTCACGGAGCTACAAACATGTTGGTGTTTTTTTTTCTTTTTTTTTTCTTTTTTTTTTTTTTTTTTTCAGAATCCAGTTTTCTCTTGCAGGCTGTGGCTCTATTCCAAAATATGCAGAGCAGTTGCTTTCTGCCTGTAAATCCTTGAGGATCTACGTGTTCCAGACAAATTGGGGCAGTTTAGGAATAACTAATGCAACCAGGCATGCTTGCCCAAACCAGCAGAGAAATGGGGAACTCAAATTAGGCAAACAAACACCACCTCGAATTGCTCTGCTTTATAATTTAACCTCTCAAAAGCAAAGCCAAGCCAATAAATATTTTTGTTTGGCAAATTGTGAGCTGTGAACTGGAAGTGACACTCTCCTGACCAGTGCAAGGGTGTTTTTTTCCAAATCATTTCAGCATTTTCCTTCTACCTGAATGAGATCACAGTCACAAAATGGGCTGTTTAATTCCCTGCTGGCTTCATTCAGCTTCAGCACACATTGTCTCAAGATGGGAAATCATAAGCCTGGGATGCATTTCAATTAATGTCCTTAAGTTCTCCTTTCTGGCTGGGAAACCTGGCTTTTGAAGCTGGAAAGAGGAACTGGATGTTGGCCAGGGAATGAAAAAAGGAATTATGTGAGCTGCTGGTGGTGTTTCAGTGTGGTCTGATTGCTGTTCTCTGACATGGTGCATGTACAGCCTGATTCCAAACCAAGATATGGATATGAAAAGACAAAAAACTCTGACTTTAACTGGTTTATCTGTCACCTCAGCTTGGCACCCTGGGCCTTCCCCCCCCCGGTAACTCCAAACAGATTAATGTCCCATGTTAAAATAGCCAGGTCAGGTCTAAAGTTCCTTGATCCCCCAAAGTCCTGTGTTTCCTGCTCCTCCTGACGTGTGAGGTGAGCAGAGGTGTCAGCCCTCAGCACTCTGTGGAGCTCTGCAGCAGGAGCTCTCTGCAGAGCTGCTTGGCACCCCAGGAGCCTGCTCAACACTAATAAAAACTTAATGTTGTAACACTGAATAAATCTAATTATCCCTGTTTAGCTTGAAAGTGAAATAGAGCACATGAATCGAGCCACTGAATGAAGTCAGTCTGTGCTTTACACATTCCCCCTTCTCTTCAGCAAGTCAGATTCAGGAAGAAATACTGATTTTTAACCTTTTACACTCCACTGTGACTGTGGTTTGAACTGCAGATTCTCGTTGGGATGATGAAGTCACCATAAATAGTCCATGTTGCCATTCCTCTTTGTACTCTTCCTCTTCCTTTATTTTGGCAGAAGGCTGAAAAAAAATGTACCTGGAAATTTATTTCTTCATCACAGTGTTTCAGTACAAACAGAATATTCCATTCCAATATTCCAGACACACACCTGTTGGAAGTTTTATTAGCTGTAAACTAATTTCTTCTCTTCCCTAATAAAAGATATGTAAAAATAATGACACTTTAAACCACCGGAGCATTTCGGCTGCACAATGGTTATTCAGGGGTGGCTTTGCACTAATCTGTGTCATTTTGATGTGACAAGAAAACAGAACTTGTAAATGATGGGAAGGTTGAAACAAAGATTTGTTGCAATTTAATTTCTTGAGTTACTCCAGACAGATCACCAAGGGCACATCTGTCTGAACACAGCATTTTCATCTGCATGCACAAGTGGGAACAAATTTCAGTTTCACAGGTGGTTGATATTCTATGTGCATTTTCTATAAATTCATCAAATCCCTCCTATAAATTGAAAGAAACTTTTTATGTTGCTGGAAATATGTAATTAAAAAAATAGATGATGTGGGGAAAAGATGCCTGGATTGTGAAAGAAACAAGTGTTACAGACTAAATGTAAAAATCTCACAAATAAACAACATCGGCTTTTTGTTCAAATCATTTTCAATAATCCAAACACAGTTTTAAGATAACAATATTTTGCATAAGTTATTCAAATTTCGAACATATTCAGTAAGAACAAACAGAACAATTCCAGTCTTAAGTGAATGAGCAATTAGTCTTGTGACAGATACTGCATTTGATAACCACGGGGCTGGATCTCTGATGAGGTTGGGCTCTGAACTAAACAGAATTAAAATATGAACTAAACAAGGTAGAAATAAGATCAACTCAATCAAATCATTTTTCTTTGCCTCTTTCTATCTATGTAAAGTGCTATTTTGCTTGACACAGGTGGGAAAATACATAAGGCATCGGTATTAAAGATATTTGAAGGAGGAAATCAGAACTCTGGGACATTTTTTGGGTGATTAGCCTTCATATAAAATATGAGATTTTATGAAGAAGGGTGAGAAAGGCTTATAAACACTCACTGTTCCTGGGGCAATGTGGTTCATTATCTGTATTATCTGTACTGCCATTATATTATCTGTACTATCTCAATTATCTGGACAAATTTCAAAGAAAACAGAATTTTCTGTGAAATGTTGACGTTGTATTTCACTTTTCCAGGCAGTGATGGACAAAATCCTGGTAACTGGAATTTGTGGTGAGGGACTAAGGTTTTGTTGCATCTTTCTCCACATTTTTTCCCTTCAGCTCCTAAAACTCCCGAATGTTCTTTCCCTGTGCTGTGAGTTTGTTAACCAATGATTACCAGCTTCATGTTTATTTTGTCACCTGCTTTCCACAAGCCAGTTCATGCCATTGGCCAAATTTATAGATTTTTTTTTTTTTCTCCCCTAAATCTGAGTCCAAGAGTCCCAGCAGGCGTCATCTGGCACAGCTTTATTGGTAGGAATGGAGCTCTGTAGATTTTTTTTTTTTTTCTCCCCTCCTTTTAATTTTAGGACAAAGATGACCAGGGATGACACCTTGTTTAAACAGGAGATCCTCTTCCCCTCTCTGCTGGACAAATTTGAGTCCCTGCACCATTTAAATTTCAATCCACACTCACCCACACATCACAGCAACGGGGCTGATCTGAAGCAGCAGCACAGAACAGGCTGCAAGATGTCCGAGTTTTCTGTGTCAGTGCATTCTGAGCAAATCTGCGAGAAGGAATTGTCCCCAGCGAAGGACAGATCTGGAAGAGCAGCACTGTCAAAATCTTTCTGTCCTGCTGGTTAAATCCATTTCATTTGGAATGATGGCCAGGACCTTTTTTCTGAGATATGCCTTAACAGATAGTAACAGGAATTGCGAGGTCAGTGGCCATCTCAGCTGACTGAAGGATGAAGACAAGACAGCCTCTCAGAGTACAGGAGCTGTAAGTGAGCAGAAAAACCCTCCAGCTATTTTGGTTTGGTTTTGTTTTTGTTTTCTTTCTGTTTTTCCCTCTTCAGGTTCCTGTTTGGAGCTCTTTTCTGGCTTAAAATTTTAAAAATGTGCAGGTAAATAGAGAAAATTAGAGTTTGATCTGCTTTGCACATGCTTTCTTCCTGTTACTGAAGTTTACATTCCATAATTTATTGGTACAAACCCACGTCCCTGGTTCCATCAATTACCAGTTGGAATTTCTCCACTGGGATTTACCAGAGTACAGCAAACCATGGAAGGGGCAAAAAAAAAAAAAAAAAAAAAAAAAAAAAAAAACAAAACAAAACCTCAAGGTAGGAACAATGTTAAAGTCAGACAAATAAAGTGATTCTGCCTTAAACTGAAATTTCTGGAGATATTTGGTGTCCTAGAGTCAGAGCTCTCTCTGCTGTGAGAGAGATTATGGGGATGGGATGGGATGGGGGATGGGATGGGATGGGATGGGATGGGATGGGATGGGATGGGATCCAGGGGATGGGATCCAGGGGATGGGATCCAGGGGATGGGATCCAGGGGAATGGGATGGCGATGGGATCCAGGGGATGGGATGGGATCCAGGGATGGGATGGGATGGGATCCAGGGGATGGGATCCAGGGGATGGGATGGGATGGGATCCAGGGGATGGGATCCAGGGGATGGGATGGGATGGGATCCAGGGGGATGGGATGGGATGGGATGGGATGGGATGGGATGGATGGATGGATGGGATGGGATGGGATGGGATGGGATGGGATGGGTGGATCGGATGGGATGGGATGGATGGGATGGGATGGGATGGGATGGGATGGGATGGGTGGATGGGAGGGATGGGGGATGGATGGGATGGATGGGATGGGATGGGATGGGTGTGGGGATGTGGGATGGGATGGGGATGGGGAGGATGGGATAGGATGGGATGGGATGGGACGATGGTATGGCTCTCTCTGCTCCCCACCATCAGGGGCTAATTCCCCTTTTGCAGGCAGCAGGGAAGAGGAATAACAATCCCAGACCCCTGAGTGCTCAGAATTTCAGCCACAACCAGCTCAGGACAAACAAGGCAGTTTTCCCTGGGTGGGTGATCAGTGGAGAGCCCGAGGCAGCAACCTGAGTGCAGTTTTATGGGTTTGTCAGAAGGAAAAACAAACACAGCTCCCCAAACCCTGTTAGCCACTGCCAGAGCAGTCAGGGGTTGGATTGTGTGCAATCATTCCCAAATGATGCTAAAATACACAAACATGCTCCCCTTGTGGGGGTTCCCAGTTGCAATGTGCTGTGGATATCAGCCGCTCAGGAATCCAGGGTTAAATCACATTGGGAAAGCACCAACAGCACAACCTGATCCACAAGGACAAACACTGCCCTCAGTGTTGCAATTAAACAGTGATGAACCTCAGCAAAGGACTATTTATTTACAAAAAACATGGAATAACTAAAGTTGGAAAAGCCCTCCAGGCCCAGCAGTCCAAGCTGTGACAATCCCCTCCTGGCCAACAGCCCAGAGCTCTGCTCCTGTAAAAACAGGGCGCAGATCACACAATCAGTGGGGTTCTCCTGAGATCCATTCCAACACCTTGCAGTGCCTTTTTTTTATTCAATTTTAAAATTCTTTTTCCCAATATATTTGTTACTTAATTTAGCAGTCTGTGCTCAGCTCTCCAGAATTATGAATGAACTTTTCCTGGAAGTGTTTTTGGGTTTTTTCCACTTCTCCCATGTGTGCAAGAACCTGCATGTCCAGAACATATTAAACTGCCATGAGGCAGAGCCACACACCTGAAATTGGAGTTTTAATCCACAAAAGAAAAGTGGTTCTGTTTGTGATAAAACCCACAGAAGGAGAACCCAGATATCCCTATCCTTACTCCATTTCTCCTGGTTTGAAAAATCAGAAGTATTTCCTGCAGTAATATTTCCAAAGCTTTAATTCTAACATTTCCTTCATCTGCTCTTGACTTTGGGTGCAGTTGTTTTAAAGAAAGGCATCTCCTCACAAAATAATTAAGATTTTCATGACCCATAGAAAAAAAAAATTATCATCAGACAGCTGTGCAAGCAAAGATAGGAAAGAAATTCATCATTTTAGGAATTTTTTGGCAGGTGAAAAAATGCATAAAGAGCAAGATGACCGCAACACTGTATATTCTGAAAATATTTTGGGCACTGAGTGTATTTGTTTCAAAAAAATTAGCTTTGCTACAACCAAACTGGTACATATTTTAGCATTTATATATATATATATATAACTTTGATTTTCAATGTAGGAGGACCTTGGAGTTTTAATTCTGTTCAAAATTTTCAAACAAATCATAAATATAATCTCAAAGTTTGCATCTCTTTTACATTACAAATATTGTTTCACCCAAAAGCTTTTAGTGTAGGTGCAAAGCCATATTTTCTTTAAGTTTTTGCCTGGCAGACAGCTTTGCTCACGCTAAAAGGAAGGGGAATGATCCACACAAGCTGCCCTGGTTCATGAGGCAGCCCCAGGTTTGCAGAGGGGTTTTTAGTGGGATTATTCCTGTCCAGGACTCGTCCCTGCCATTAACAACCACATCCATCCCTGTTGTGATTGTGGGGCTGAGCTTTGGGAATGATTCCACAAATGCATCACCAGAACATCACAATTTCACTGCACACACTGAAAATAGTCATTGTTTGACCTTGGCTGTGCTACAGAGTCATTTAACCCCAAAATTCAAAACTGGTTTAGTATATCCTTGCATTGATTTAAGCTCTGGGTTTCCTTAAAAACATCCAAGTTTCATTTCATTGAAGTTAATTAGAACTTTAAGAAAATTTAATGAGGTTGTAATTAAACATGTTAGAATATCTTCTGGAGTGAACTTCTCGTTCAGTTCCACAAGTTAATAACCACCTTAATTAGAATGACGTCCTTATTTATCCCATTTTTAGGTTTGAATTTAAAAGCACACAGATCTGTCTGAAATAATCGTCTGTACTGGTGCAAGCCTCTTGCCAAGATCCTATTTCACCCCAAATTAACCACTTTCCATGATCATCATTTGTTTCTTCAATGCATTAATACTGCGCAACATCCTAAAAATATCAGCTTGTGTGATGCTGTATTTAAAATTCCTGATGAACTCTCATTCTGAGGTTTTTGGGGCTGTTCTCTCTGAAACCTATGTGAAAATTATTCAGCTCTTTTTGTCTGAGAGAAAAAGAACTTTTGATAAGAATTTAGGGGAATAAAAGCAAATAAAGTAGTAAAGAGACCATATTCTGTATTTAAAAATACATTAAAATGGAGTCAAGTGACAACCCTTACCTTCCACACCTACAGTTCCTGCTGATCTATGATTTATGACTCGCTGCTGACCTTGCATTGTGCAAACATTTTGCTCCAAGCCACATTAGCCAAGCAAAGGTCCTCAAAAGGATTTCTTAATATGCCATATGGAAAATGAGGGCAAGGGGTACCTCACCAGCTTTTTAATCTCAAAAAAAATAAATTAATTATTCACAGCACTGAATAAA
This sequence comes from Malurus cyaneus samueli, assembly GCA_009741485.1. Taxonomy (NCBI): domain Eukaryota; kingdom Metazoa; phylum Chordata; class Aves; order Passeriformes; family Maluridae; genus Malurus; species Malurus cyaneus. Next base: position 3,152,679 of record CM019224.1, read on the forward strand.
ACACGAATACCTGAACTAAAAGGTTGCTCCAGCTTTATTTGCTGCAGTGTAGCTTTCCCCATATGTTTGAAATACAGGCACTTCTATTTGATATTAAAATATTAATCAGTAAATTAAAGTAAACATTTAATTTATACTAAGCTTGGGAATTAATACACCACAATGAAGATTGCCTGTCCTCACAGTCCTTATTTACTACGGATCTGGGCACTGATTTTGCTGTTTTGATAAAAGCAACTGGGCACAACATTCCCCAGTGATGAAGGATTTTAATGAAGCCTTTTCCACCCTCTCCCTCACCCATATTCTCACGACTCCTAATGTGGGTCATGATCAGGCAGTGCCTTCTCAAGGAAGCTTCTCATATCTGGACAAACTTTAAACAGGCAGGAATGAGAATAATCTGTCCCTTTTTTATTCCTGATCACCACGTGGCCATTGAGTAATGCCAGAGCAAGGTGAGTTCCACCTGCCAGTTCCCTACAGAACAAACTGGATTTACCTTCAATATCAGAAGAGCAAAAGCCCAAGTGATTATTCCATGTTAGAGGTGAGTTCCTTTTCTTCAGAAAAAGGCAAAGCAATACAGAACTGATCAGTAATGATCATCACTGAACTAGAACCAAACAATTATAATTATCACTGGACTAGGGATTTTTTTCCCCCCCTCAGAAATAAAAACTGATGGTTTTGTTTCCTCCATTTATGGCTCCAAGAAACTGATTTCAGAAGGAGATCCAACTGCTCTTTTTCTCCTCTTTCCTTGGACAAGGATAGTAGGATACTCATTTTCCACCAAAAGCTGAACATAACGGGATCTCCTTCCATCAGCTGCTCAAGTCAGGAGTCACGATTCCTGAGTATGGAACTGTTCTACTTCCCAAAATTACTGTCAGAAGAGAACATGGAGCATGTGCAGGGCTTGGGAAGGATTTCCTCTTTCTCTGTGCCCTGGGGACAGAAGGGCTCAGTTTAGGAGGTATTCCTCTCTTGGAAACCTCAGGAGCTGGGAGGGAAAACCAACCCGCCAGAATTCCCAGAGGGAACATCCCCCACAAATCCCTATCTACTGGAACAAAAACAGGGGAAATGCAAGGCTGGGAGTGAAGGAAGGAACGGCTTGGTCACAAACAAGAGGGGGAAAGAAAGGCAAAGTGAGTGCCATGAGAGACAAATTACCTTTGCCACCACAGAGGACAAGAACTCCTGAGCTGGGAGGATGGTTTCCGTGAACTGACTCAGGCCCTGGTTTAGGCAAGGATTTATCAAGGCAGGATTTATTCAATCCTTTCAGTCCCAGTGAAATTTACTTCTCTGTGTTCCAAAGCCAGGCAGGGGTGCAGGAGAGAGCCCCTTCTCCAGCCCGTGAGCCGCGTGGTGTCTCAGCAAATGTCACTGATGCAGGGGCTGAAAGGGCAGCTCTGCTCCCCTGACCCCTGCTCTCACTGCAGACACACAGCACGCTCCAACAGATGCTGGCTTTAGACAGCAAAGGAGCTTCCATGGACTTCTAAGCACAGCAGATGGTTTAATTTCATCCTATCCAGTAAGACTGAGTTCCTTAACACTTTGGTGGGATCTGCCATGGATTTCCATCTCAAACCCCCTTTGCGTTGCTGAGATGTGTGTAAATAAACTTACTCTTTGTTTGCAAATGGGTGTTTCTGCCCCTAACTCGCAGAAGCCATATTGATTTCAACTCCAAGTGGATTAGAGTGGGAGAAGTCACCTCCCAGCAACAAAGCACAAAAGCTCAAGTACTGTGCTGTTTGTGGCTTCTATAATGCTGATTTCAATTTTTATTGTGTTTTATCTGCAAGTAGCTCATTGCCACTTATCTCTGGCACATCCTTCAAGAGCTGCAAATGAAAATTCACCGAGCAGGTGCTGTGAAGAGAACTTCCCTACAAGCCAGCATGCTTTGGAATCATCCTGTAAGCAATTCAGAATGGCTACTTAATACAAATCCATTTCCACTTCGACCATTACACCCATTGCTGTTATTACGTGTTATGAACCACTCCGGAGAATCAAGGCATTAAAAAACTGCTTAAAAGCCCTACACATCAAGAGTTGGTTCTGCAGGGGGAAAACCTGAGGCATCTTTGCAGCAGCTGAGTAATGTGAGAGATTTCATAAGCGGTGCTGGTGAAATACAGTTGTCTGATTGCTCGGGGAGATTATGGCTGGGCTTAATGGGCTCAGATAACAACTGTGCACGACTCTCACTCTGCACTGAGTTCTGCAGCTAAAATGTATTATTATTGATGTCTTCCAGCTCCCACTTTATGAACTTTTTCTCATGTGTGGGTGTATTTTATAGACAAGGGAGGCTGATTAGGAAGGAGCCCATTTGCTTCAGTCGAGAGATTTCCCTATTTCCGTTAACGTTTGTTTTCATTAAGGCAAAGTTGCTGTGTGTGTTGAACAACCTGCTATTTATCACCTTGTGGACAGAGGAGCTCCTGCTTAAATATGAATTTAGGCAAAAAGTTAACTGCAAGGAAGGGAAAAGAAAATAATTAGCTCCTCTGGAAATTTTGTGTCTCTGCATACACAGCCCCACCTTTGAGGACAAAAGGACTTCCACACTTTCATTTCTTTTTTCTTCTCCTTTTACATCTATCAAAATATGCATTTTGAAGGCAACTTTAAGCACATCTACCTTTTAAATCTCATAATCCAAATAGTGTTTGTGCTTGTGCTTGTCTCCAAAGGTTGCTTGGATGAGGTTCCCTCCTGCTCTGTAAACAAACCATTGTTGTGTGATGGTTCTGTTGTCTGAGTCAATAAACAAACCATTGTTGTGTTGTCAGAGGATGTTCCAGAGGAGCCAAGTGACACCATTCCCAGGTGCTGCTGCCACAATGGAACAGCTCCATCCTCTCTGGGTGTGAGCAAAGTGCTCTTGGAAAATCCTGAGCTGGAAGGGCGTCCCAGGATCATCCAGCCCAGACCCTGGTACTGCCCAGACACCCCAACAATGTTCTTTTGCATGGAAACTCTGGCTCTAAGTCTCCTCAGTGGTAATTAGAATAACTTGGACATATAGTGAACTAGAGATTTTTATTTTTTTTTTTCCCCTCCTTTTATGGCTCCAAGGATGTCCACTGTAAGCTTGGAGTCTTATTTTCTGACTTTGCTCACACTGATCTACACTGCACGTAATAGCATTTCCTATATAAACATCAACTTTAACATAATTCTAGCCCTTAGAAGTTGCTGATTTAAATAATTCAGAAGCAAATTCTATCTGTACCTATTTTTATTTTTCAAGCAATTTATTTTAACTAAAGAGTGATGAGAGAAGACCACAGTCCATGCATTGGGGAGCCAAGATGAGCTATGTAGAGGATTTCTATGTAGAAGGGAGCTTAGGAATGTGCAATAGGGATTAGGAATGACTAGAGAAGCCAGGACAGAGCCTTCCAGGAAGAGCCATTTCTTCCTCCTGTGGCTGTTTGAGAGCTGAATCAACTCCTCACAGCTTCTCCCTGCTCTCCACTCCTTTAAAGAGCACTAAAATGAAGAACTTCCTGTGATTCCAAATGCTTTGGGAGCTGCAATTCCAGAGGAGAGCTTGGAGCTCTCCCAGGCAGGGCTGTCCCTGTGGCACCTCAGACACAGCATCTGCTGCAGCCCCATCCCATGGCATCATCCCATGGCATCCCATGGCATCCCATCCCATGGCATCCCATCCCATGGCATCCCATGGCATCCCATCCCATCCCATCCCATCCATCCCATCCCATCCCATTCCATCCCATCCCATCCCATCCCATCCCATCCCATCCCATCCCATCCCTGCCTGCCCTGAGCCAGCTCCTCAGCTCTGTGCCTCTGATTGTTGCCTTTTTCAGCCCAGAAATGAAACTGGAGATGATTTTAGAACATTAAAGTGATATAAAAGTGGGTCTGTATTGGAGCTCCAGGGGCAGCCATGGAAGAATTTCCACAAAAGCCCTCCCCCAGGGGTGAGTACAGTTTGATAGGTTTTAGGGAATTAGCATAATTGATAAAAGCACCAATGAGGAGGACAAGTGGGGATGCAATTGCCCAGTTGAGGCCCCTTCTCTGGAGCCCCCACCCTCGGTCCCAGCTGTCCTTGGTTATGACCATGGGGCTCACAGCCCTTGTTCCCAGCCTTGGTTCCCAGCAAGAACCAGGACAGGATGGGACCTTGTGCCCCTGGGGCTCAGAGCTCTGCAATGGGTTTGGTCTCCCAGCTGGGGAAAAGGGCAGGGAAAAGTCCTGGGAAGGTTACAAATACAGAAAAGAAATAAGGCAAAAATCATTCTGCCCTCATGATCCGCAAGTGCCACAGATGGGAATTTGTCTCATCTCAGTGGCCTCTCCAGATAACTGAATTGTGTATATTTGACTACAATCAAAGGCATTTTAGAGTTACAGATTTTTACTGTTCCTGTTGTTACTGATTTTTTGTTTCTGTTTCATGAAGTGCATAATCCTAAATGAAGTCTAAGGGATGTTTTCTCATTCTTTGGGAGCACACATGTTTTTGTCTTTGCATGTCTGTCAGTATTAGGGCTTCAGTGTGTATTTTGTTAAGGAAAAATTCTGGTTTTTATTAACATTTTGCCTCTCAAATCTTCATGACTCATCAATCTGATGGAAACATGCAGATGCAGCTACTCAGAGCTCAAATCCAGAAATGCCTTCTCATAGAAAGTGAGACTGAAAAACATCACATGCACTCCAAAATATCAGCAGGATCCTTAAAATCCTCGTGGGCCCTGAGTTCGCTGAAGGAAAGAGGAAAATCTCTTTTGATTTGAGCAGGTTTAGAATCAGACTAAATTATCTATGGCTCTTTCCTTTTGCTCCATGTCCCATGAATTCCCCTGGCAACAAGGTCACTCCTTTGGATACAAAACATGGACTTTATGGAACCTGGAGCAGCTGAGGAATATTGCAATGCACTTTTTTGTGTTGAGGTTTTTCATGACCCCAACTTATGGGTGTGCTGGATGCTGAAATAACTGCACTGCAATTAAACCAGAAATATCTGTTCATTTGACAATGTTTACCACATAACATATATTTTTAGATTAATTAGTTGATTTAGTAGACTTCTATTTGCTGATTATTTTACACCACCTTGATTGATTTAATGGCTTTTCTTACTCTTCTCTATCATTAAAAATCCAGCAAAGATTATTAAAAGTAAAAGCCAAATAAAAATCTACTTTTTTTTTCATTACTTCATTCTGGTTTTCATTTTCTTTTCCAAGTTTGCCTAGCAGTTACCAGGACACACTCACAGTGTTCTTATTTCATCGTTTTTATCAGGAAAACTGCAGTGCCGAAGAAAGCCATCTTCCCCTTTAGTTAAGTGGAGACTAAAGCTATGAATGCAAATCATCCATAGGATGAGACACTTAAATAAATGAATAAATAAATGAATAAATACATGAATAAATAAATGAATAAATAAATAACAGGTATTTGACTTTGTCCTATTTCAGTGCAGATAAACTGGTGCCTCACATTATCTGACCCAGTAAATCCCAAATCCTGCCCGTGCCTTTGGATGTTAAGGGGTTCAATTGTCCTCAAGAAGGGCTTTTAACTCCTAAATGACGGAAGCAGTTGAAGAGCTGCCAAGTTTTCCAAAGGTTTCAGTTCTGGAGGTACTGTCAGTTTTATCCAGGATGCAGAACCTGGAGAAGGTGCAGCTCACCTGGGTTATGTGTCCTTGCTCTCCCTGGGATGTTCCCAGCCCCAATCCATCAGAGCCTTTGATCACCCCTCACCCCAAATAAATCTGGAAGAACCCTGCACTCCTGCATGCACCAGTTTCAGGCTCCACACACCAGTGCAGTTCTTAAACATTTTATTTCTCCTACTGCTTACCTTGTGCAGATTTCCCACTCCCAGCATGAGCGAGAAATTAATTCAACGCACTGGGATTTTCTTCCTTTGACATCAGACCTCCCTCCCCTCGCTGTGAAAAGCTCAGACCTTTTCAAAAGCTATTTTTAGTGGCTGCCTTAGTGACTGCAGTGTCCTGAGGAAGGTTGCTGCTATGCTTAGGTTGCCATCTCCCATGAAAAACATGTAAATCCTCCCTCCATTCTTTGAGCCTTAAACCTTGATTTTGTACTGTATTTACAGAGCAGGGGCACAACGTGGTGCACAGTCCACATCTGGGAGGCTTCAAAGAAATCTGAGTGAAGACAACCTCCAAAGTGCTCCAGCACTGGCTGGTGAGTGAGGTGGAGATCAGGTGAAAGCAGAGAGATCTCAGCAAAGTCAGTTCTTCAACCTGGATTGTGTCAAAGTGGTTTTGAGATAAATGTAGAAATAAAGAAGCAGAATGGATGTGCTGGGACATCCAGGGTTGGTTTCCCTAAGCTGGAAGCGATCAGATAATTCAGATTATGGCACATTACCTTCTAACTCCCTGGAATTGCATCCTTTGCTGTCTCCTTTCTCCTGATGTGGTGTTAAGGAAGGCAGGATGTTTAAGAGGGAGGACTGAGCTGTAAGAATTGCTGCCCACCAGAATGCCTTGTGTGCCAGATTATATAAAACCAGAAGTACTTGTGAATAACGACTCCATTAATATGAAGTTGGGTGAACAAAAATGTCACAGAAGAAGAAACAAAACTACCTGACCTCTAAAATTACAACAGTGTAGGAACTGAACAATGCAATCCCATCAAATGAAAGTAACAGAGGTTTATGAAAAAAAAAAAGAAGAATCAAGTAGCAAAATAAGAAGACAGTTTGGTGAGAAAATAACATTCAAAATGTTATGTAGAAACAATGTCAGGGTGTTCTAACAGTCTCCTGAAGGATTCATGAGACAGGTAAAAAAATCCAAATCCAAGCTAGAAAAACAACTTGACATGCTCTTAATACCTTTCTTGGTCAAACAATTGCTTGTATGAAGTGTTGAGATGAAAAACAATGCCAGGCATTTTCCTGGTCCAATTATCTGCATAAATGCTGCTTACAAAGTTTAAAAGAGATCCTCAAAACTGTAAGGCAGAAAAACCATTTTGACCAGGCAGCATCTGTTGTGCCCTCTGATTTATCATGAACTCACAGAACAGTGGGAGAATAAACACACAGACACAGAAAACAGGCAGATTCCAGCCTGAAAGAAATAGTCTTTTACCAGTCCTGCCAAATTATTGAATCCAAACCTATAAGTGATATGAAAGAGAAGGTGATTTCAGATAACCCACAAAACATTTAGAATTCCAGGCTCTTTCAAGAAAAACTCATTCAGGAGAAACCTTTCAATCTTCATTTCTCAGGGTATAGATGTAAGAAGTAATGTTATTTTGGTTCCTGTAAGGAAACCTATTAATTTTCAGATCTTGAGATATTTCCTGCAGGGATATCTGATCACTCTCCTTTGTGTTCTGTTCATCAGCACTGCTGAGAACAAGTCTCGATCTGAACAGCTCTGTGTGTGTCCTTTCCAGTAGGAAGAAATGAAATATCTTCCTTCAAGATTCTCCTCTTGGGAGTCCCTAAATGAGGTAAAGAAAAATAAAACAAATTCCATATTATTGCCATTCCTTAGCTCCCTAAATCAGGTAAAGAAAAAGGAAACAAATTTCATATTATTGCCAATCCTTAGCTCCCTAAATCAAGTAAAGAAAAAGGAAACAAATTCCATATTATTGCCAATCCTTAGCTCCCACCTCAGGTGTTTTTCCCCTCAGCCTGTGAGGGATTGGGACACAAGAAATGGGGACCAACACAAGAATTCTTTATTCAGTGAACCCAGCACCAACCACTATTTCATGAACTGAACAGGAGGACAAAAATACCATCCCTGTGCCACTCACAGCTGTACTTTCTAATCCCTGGAAGTAAAAAGATATGTCAGTGGGGTTTGAAAGCATGAACCTCCTTGGCACATTATGTGTGATTAAAAATGTACAAAGTGCGCCAGACAAAGAAACAAGGACTGGCAGTGATTTGGAAAATGTAATAGTTTAGTTAAGAGGAATTAGGAAGTGGATTTAGCCAGAACAAAAGGATGAAATAGAACTAACCTGGAAGGCAAACTGGCTGAACTCACCTTTTATATGAACAGAAAAAGGAAAAAAAATACAGCTCTACTCATTAGCAGCTGAGCTGGGGTCAGTCAGGAGCCAAGGATGACGCTGGGTTAGTACAGACAATTCTCACATCTAAGGGCACTGATGAGCTGCAATTTTGTACTTGTTGGAGGCTGTCTCTGAAGCTGAATTTGCCTACACTTATTTTAATTCATTTGCTTTATGCAAAATTCTCCCAAATGGTTGTTTTCTAGGTTAAGGCTAATTACAGGATCATGTAGAACACACTGGACCTGATGTTGCCTTTTTCCTTCATGAGTTATTCCATTAAAAACACAATGACCCCAATAGATAAATATATGGAGGGCACCTACCAAAATGCAGGAAATCAATTCTTAAAAAAAAAAACCAAAAATTTAAAAAAAAAAAGAACTTGTTGCACTTGAAGTTTAACTTTTTGTTTCTCTCTTCTTCTAAAACTAGTTTTAGCTGGAACTATATATGGCATATACCTTAGGGAAATAAAGAGGCACATTTCTCATTGTCTTCAGGAGTATTTTATGCCCTGCCAGAGTCAGCACTTAATTTGAAACAGAACATGGATAGCAGCCACTGAGCACAAGGTTTGGCAGAAGGATCTGATGGAAAAGTTGATGGCTCTTCTATGGAAGTGCTGATATACACAAATGGAATCCCCTGCCTCAGTCCTCAGCCAGCTGCACAAAGTGCACATTTCCAGCCAGAACAGAGATGTCAGATTAAAAGCTCTCATCATTCCAGAAGCCACAAGGTTTTAGGTTCGTGTCTGATTTTATTCCAAATAGAAAAAGATCCCCTCCAAAACCACCAAGCCATAAATGTCTCCATTCCCCATCTCTGCCAAGCAGTGACTGACAATTTTAACATCATTATTTATATCAGTAACTCTTACCTCATGTCTTTGAAGGAGTGGAAAACCAGTGGTATCAAGAAAATACAATTCTGCATAATTGTGTCTATTTTAGTTTGTTCTAAGGAACAAATCATTCCATGGCCCTGACCCAGAATACTTTCAGAGCTCATTTAGAGGCAGAGTCATCCAAGGGACTTCACCTTTCCATGACAGTTAGACATACATGTCAGCTTTCACTTTTACTGCCTTTTTCTGTTTCTGCATTAAAACATATTTTCCAGTTTTTAACCAATCTCTGTGGCTAGGTGAGCTGTTAACAAAGCTGTGCTTTCCTAAGGGTGTGTGTGAAGGCTTTATGCTGGAGGATCTCTCTCTGCCAGGAATGAGGTGAACCAAGGCCCCAGCCCAGGACTAAACTCGGCGTTTAGCTGCACATTTACATCACAAAACCACCCAGGGATCAATAATAAGATAATAACTCCTGTAAATAACCTGCAGAAAACATAAACCCAATACTCAGAGATAAATAAGGCTTCAGTTAATCAATCTGTCCATAGGATGGAGAAGTGAAGACGATTAAAATTACTGGAAGTTAACTATCAGTTTTAAAATGTAGAAATGGACATTACTTAATTAATGAACATGAATATTCTTTTCTTGCTTTTATTTTGTATACATTCTATAAATAATTTCATTGTCTGTGTTTGCAGCAGGATGAGAAATGTGTATAGATCACAAATCAGCCTGGGAAAAGCCCTATTTAAGGGCAAATTCTAACCAAGATATTTTGATTTCCACATGATAAATACACAGAAACAGCTCCATTGCTTGCCAAGAAGATGAAAACCTAAAGCTGTTTTCACTTCCTCCACTGCACCTTAGACTGAGCACCACTCCTGGGCACTGCATTTCCCATTTCCCCAAGTTTCCAAGGAGTGAATTTTCACACAATTCAATAAATTTCGCCATTTTTGCATCTATTCCAACTTGAATTCCACAGGAGGCGAAAGCATTAGCCTTCGGAGTTTCAACTTTAATGGAATGCAAAACGAGTTAATGGAACTTGGCCACAAACCAGCAATGCCAGGGAAGCCAACAAGAGAAGAATGCTGAAAACTCAGGCACACAGCTGCTGTTTCCTTCTGCAGGAGTGTTTGTGTGCAAATTCCTCTGCAGCAGAGCACACAGGTAAAAAACTACGGTGAAAGAATGAGCTTCACTTTGGTTTTTGTTGTAGAATTGTGTTGTAGGCATAAAGAAATATGTAATGAAATATTGAAAGCCAGTTTAGGAAAATGTATCAGCGAGCTGCACAAATGAATTCTTGAAGTGATTGTTTGAGCTGAGGCAGAATTACCAGGCTGAATTCTGGATTCCCATATGGACCTTGCAAATTAGTTGGGATATTGCTTCTAATCTGTTCCTCTGTCTGAGTTACTCGTAGGTACTTCAGGGAAATTTCTATCAATTCTATAATAAAATAAGCCATTTAAAAAATAAATTTAATGATTATCTTGCTAGGTTTGGTACACTGAAATTTCTACAACTCTTTCACTTTTTCTGTTGCTTTTTAAGACCTACATTATGTAGAACACCCAAGATAGAAACCACCCCATATTCTACAGCTTGTGGCAGTGAGTTCACCAGACTATTTGTATGTTTTGGTGAAAAAATACATATTCAGTTATAAAAGCAATAAATGTGGGGGTTTTTTTAGTTCATTATTTTCATGCTTCTGATGTCCTGTTTCACTGCTCTCTGTTCCTCAAAGAGGGTTCTAATAATTCCAAATCTATCCTCTTACAAAGCCATCCAAGGTCTCTAATTATATTGTCACCCTTCTCTGGACCTCTTCCATTCCTGCTAAATGTTTTTCAAGTGCCTCCCGTGACATTTTAATTTACATTTTTTTGAAAAGAGTTACAAGTCACTCAGCTCTGCAGCAGAACCCTTCACCTGCAGTGCTCCCTTCACTCTCTGCTCGGCCCCAAGACCCAGCAGCTCTCTCACAGACTGTATGTGTCTGAAATGTTTAATTTCTGATTAACTGCTCCTTGAAAAGAATTCCATCAAAGCCCTCCCAATTCCCAGCTTTTACACCAGAGTGGGGGAAAACTTGTAACTTCTTAATGTGCTCAACCAGATCTGCAGAGGATTTTTCTTAAACCCTCCCAACATCTACTGAGTTGCAGTGACAGATTCTGCCTGTTCCCTCTACATTTTAGGAGCCTTTTGTTGTTTGGGGTTTTTTGTGATTTTTTTTTTGTTTGTGCTTTTTCGTTGTTTTTTTTTTTTGTTTTGTTTTGTTTTTGTTTTGTTTGTTTTTTTGGAGGAAAGTGATTTTTTTTTTTTTTCTCCTTTTTATTTTGTATTTGTTTGGTTTTGTTTGTTTGGTTTTGGTTTTGGTTTTGGTCTTGGTTTTGGTTTGGATTTTCTAGGGGTAGAGGTTTTATTTGTTTTATTATTCTGTGGTTTTTTTTGTGTGTTAATTGTTTCATCTCTCAGAGCTTTTTTAATATACTTTTCCTCAAACAATCTCAAAATGGAGTTTATTTGAATACCTCTTCATGGCCCAATTCCTCTGTTGCCAGACAGTGAATTCTCTTCAGAATCATTTCTGCTTCACTTCGTGCTTCACGTTAAACACTCTTGACTTCTGCCTTGAAAAGATTTTAACTTTTCCTACTAAATGCTGCCCTAAATAAGGATTGTGTCTGGATGCTCTGGAATGAGCTGCCAATCCCTAAAGCCTGATTCTCCAGCACTGCCTTGCTGTTGGACAGATAAGAGTTTTTCAAATCAAAAAAGAGACAGTTAGCAGAAGTGCTAAAAGTTCACAGAAAAAAAAATATTCTTGAGGGAAAAAAAAGATTTATTTGAAAAACTGCTCAGAAAGAGATATATTGCTTATGCAACATTTACACTCTCCCTGTCCTTGGAAACCTTCACATGGACCTATAACTTGGCATTGCCAAACAAAACAGCAAAAAAGTAAATATATGTTCCCTTTCCAATATTTAATAAAGGAAAATATATGCTGCTTTTAAATATTTAGCTTTTTATAACTGATTTAATTGATATTTTAATTTGTCCGTTGTATCAGCACTGAGGAATATACAGAAGTCTTTTCCTCACATATGGAATATTGTAAGTGAATAGGCAGGACAACTGAGAATCTTGATAATGCTGCTGCCAAAACCACAGAGTGAATAAAGATATTTGAGTTAAATGGCAATGAAAGAGTCCTGAGCATTCACTGAGCTCCCCTGGTGCTGGAGAGAAGTTGGGAAGACACAAAGGTTCAAAGAGTCCCCAAAGGTAAAAGTAAATTTAGAACAGGCCCTGAAAAGGACACAAAAACCTGAGTTTCTCAACTGACACCAATTAACATAGGAACAATATGAGCAATTCATTTGTAAATAAATATTTGATGGAGGTAACATCCACAGATCCTCAGGGGCTCTTCCTTCTGGTTTTTCATTATTTCATTCAGACTGATTGTGTTTTGGGGAAGTTTTGGTGGGGTTTTGGGGGCTACGGGATGGTTTTGGTGAGAAACTGCCAAAATCTTCCCCCAACAGAGCCAATCCCAGCTGGCACCAGGAGGGACCTGGCAGGGACACCGGGGCCACCTCTGCGGTGACATGGAGAGGGGAAATGTCCCACAGCTCTTAAGCTGTAGAGCACTACAATGTGCAAGCACAAACTAATTG
>CM019224.1:3175264-3274064 GCA_009741485.1 Malurus cyaneus samueli
AAGAAAAAAAAAAAAGAAAAAAGAGAGATATATGGGGAAACTGCTGCTCCTCACCTGAGATTTTGGCTCCTCGGTAAATAAACCCTTTAACTTTTCCTCCTTAAGCTTAAGCAAAATACTGCTTGCAATAAAAAGAATGACAACTGCAGCCAATGCAAAGTTAAAGGAACAAACATTTATTTCTCTTATTCTGAACTTAGAACCAAACACATGGAGAAAGCCAAGAACAGTGGATTCATTTGAGGGGGGGACATTTCTCTGGGTCACACAACAAGGACAAAATCTCACAGGGAGGGAAAGTCCCAGCCATGTTTCAGTTTTCTCGGAGCAATCTGACACGAGGGGAATGATTACAAATCATATCAGCACTGCCGAGCTGCTGGGTGGGATAATGGAGCAGCTCCCTTATTAAAGACAAGTGCTCATGAAATAATTCACTTCAGAGTGGAGGGAAAACACTCACTGAGCTCTCCAAAGATCAATACCAGGCCACTTTTGGTTGATTTATTTAATCAGTGACCCCAGAGGAACAATGAGCAGGGAGGAGGGAAATTTGCTGATTGTGGGAAACAGGGTTTGGGCAGCAGAGGAGAAGGGACAGAGGGAATGTGGAAGAGCTCAGCACAAATGGCTCAGGGAAAAGGGTGAGGGAGGGAGCAGGTACAGATCCTGAGGATGCACAACAATCTATAAAACCCTGACCCAAATCATTTCATACAGAGCTTGGAGTGATCCTTCCATTTTGCTGGTTAGTGGTGACTGTAGCTTCTTCTAGATTCTAATTTTGACTGTATCAAAGAAAAACTTGCCAAAGATGTGAAGGAGAAGGGTGCATCCTTTCCACCATTGGGAGGAAAAAAATGTAAAAAAACCCCAAAAAGCAGCAAGAGATTTTGCATCTTTTTAAACACCAATCAAATTTCTGATACCGAGGCAGTAGAACAGGTTCCTAACAGTGTTGTTTTAGTGCAGTGCTGAACCAGAGAGCCTGAGGAGATTGTGGACATCCTTTGGCAGGGAAGATGTGCAAACACCTGCCAGGAATTTGTGATTACAGCTGACCCTGCATAAGGAATAAATCTGCTGAATTATGCAATGAAGTTCCTTTGAGCCCTACTTACAACTGCATTTTGCTGCGAGAGAAACGACCCAAGACTCTTGGTGTAGAGCTTAACTGCAGCAAAAGCATTGCTGTGTGCAAAAGCATGACTGCAAAATAGTTACAGCAAATAAAAACCCAAATATAAACCAAAGGAAGTGATATTGCTACTCAGATTGAAGTGTTCTATTAAGAACATTTGGAGGATTATTTTAAAAAGTGCACCAAATATTTAGAAAAAGGGAAACAAGGTCATGCAGAATTCAACAGCTCTGATTAAATGGCACCTCTGTTTAGAAAACAGGAGATAAAAAGTATGGTAAATTCTTCACTGAAAAGAAAATTGTGTGTCACGAAGAATTTCATGCTAATATCCAATCTGGAAAAGCAGAGACAGTGGCTTGCACTGAACTAACTCAGAAAAAGCTGGACAACAAAAACGTCTGAGCAAAAGTTCTTTTATCACAGAAAGGACCTTCAGGACACCCTTTAACTGGCAAGTGGAAAAAAGCCCCACAGAATCCTGCAGTGTACATATTTTCCCCTTAAAAATCTAAGGAGCAAATTTTGTACATGTTAAGGATGACATAATTAAACACTTCTAAACACTAAAAATTATTATTTAGGTGAAAACACATTAGAGTTGCCCTTTGCTGTTGGCAAAAATCTTTTCTCCGCAGTCTGGATTTATATTTTCTTTTATGATGTGGATTTCTTTTGATAGTTTTTTTTTTTTTTTTTTTTTTTTTTCTTCTAAACCGGAATTTACTTCCTAAAACACCAAGATATTGGGAAAAGCCCAGGTGAAGATTGTAGTGCAAAATGGGGCATTTGGTCCATCATGAAGCAGCTCTCTAGTGTTCTGCAATCCTTTAGTAGGGTGATTTCCATTCAAACTGGTCTAATAAAACTGCCTCTCTCAACAGGGAAAGAAGTGGATCTCTGACACAAAATTGTTCTAATCCATATTTCAATGAGCAACCATTTCTATTTTCAATAGGGAAAAAAAAAAGAATTTTAATATCTCACAAAACTTCTGTGCGCGACGGCATTCAACGTGTTAACAAGGGACAGAAGATCTTTTTCCAGAAAACCTAGAGTAAGCTGGCAAAATTCTAATGTAAAGGAAGAGCAAGACTTCCTTTCTGATACATCAAGACATATGTTGGAAATATTCCTTTATGGACAGATAATTTAAATATATTATATTTGCCTCGCAGTAATCGGTTTAGCGTCCAGCTGTTTCTCTCTGTTTTTCTAACATCAATGAGATTTCCTTAGGTTTCCATTAAACTGATTTCCTTTCTTCTTCAGCAAAACCCAAGCAGAATAAATAGGCAGAATGAAAGAGTAAAAAACTCCTACTGAACTCAAATAGGTTTTAGATCTCAAATATGAAATACTAACTATTATTATTCTGGACAAAGAATTATCTCAAAACATTTGTTTCGCATGTGAGCCTGATATAAAGACTAACTTTTCCAACAGAAATCCCTAATTAAAAAGTTCTTTTCACAAACCACACATCATTTGCCCTTTATTTCATTGCCAGAGACACAGGTTCACCAAACCCCACTGAATTGCTTGTTCCTACCCACAGAAAAGCAGAAGACCCCTTCACAATCTCATGTAAATATTTAGTAACTCATCAAATCTTTTTACCTTTTAGCAAATTTTAGCTCATCACTCACTGTGCTCACTGAGTAGCTATAAATAAACCCTCTCTTTATGTAGAAATGTCTCCTCAAAGTAAAGTCAAGGGCCCAATTCATTACAAATGTTTTGCCAAGGTCAGGCAGTTTACACTTTTTAATTTGCAGAGCCTCCAAAGTGTTAATTGATTTAATTCATATTGGATTATTTACATGCAGGTCACACGCTTTGCTGTGTGTGCTGGGTTTAATGCCATTGTGAAAGTGTCTTGTGAGAAAGACATGAGCAGACAATAGATCTCATTTTGTCAGGTGAAAACAAAGTCTGATAGGCCCAGCAATCAATTTTTATTTACTTTGAAAAACACATTACAAACAAACAGGAAGGCTGGGCAAGGAAAGAATGGGATTGGTACTGGAATGCACAAAAAGGCAAAGCAGAGCACAAGGACCTTCATCACTGATTTAATATATCACATCAAGAAGATGCTATAAAACACAGCCATGGGTTTCCAGTGTTCCCTGGAGCACAGACACAGGTTAGCGCCAGCAAATAAAGCCACCAGGATTTCACAACAGCAGAGCCTGGCATCAAATCACATCTCCCTGCTGGACTGAACCACATTTCACACCAACAAAAAGAAAAGGACAAAGAGGTTTAGCAGATTTGAAAGCTGAAAGGTTGATTATTTTTTTTTTCTTTTTAATTTTGAGTGAAAGTGTGTAATATGAAAATTGTTCTCCAAAGATATACCAAGGAGGTGTAACAGTGTTCAGCTGTGTCCTACTGGGCAATAAAAATATCTACTCCAATAATCTGAAAGAATAATCAGTGTGTGCCCTGGAGGGACATCCCTGTCCTGGGGATCAGGCCAGCAGCGGAGTGCCTGTCTCCCCACCACGAGGCAAAACAATTGTCAAAAATAATCACTCGGAAGATACACAGCACATCTTCCAATAGACTACAACAACTCTATTACTTTGTCAATTGTTACTCTAGACCATGGTTTTAGAAACATGGGTAAGTTTTGCAATACATTCTTATTCATGATAATTTCTGTAAAAAAATAATTTATATCATGTTGTTCCCCCAGTAAAGTTCATAGCACAGCACTAAAAATCAGATAAGGCAATATGTGTTGCAAATATGTTGAGAAAGTTAGGAGAGGGTTGCCTTATATGACATTTTTAGTGTTAATGTGATTCATTGTCATTTCCATTTGCTTTGTTTATAGACTCAGTGGCTTCTAACAGTATGAATAGTCATTGAAAAACAAGGAATATTGGAATGAAAAACCTCGTGTATGAGTCTCATTTTATTAGTGGAAGTGCAAATCCAGCATCCTTTCCCAACAAAAAGTGAAAAAGAGACTTCCCTTACAATCATCCTGCATAACCTCAGTCTCCTACCTCCCAAATCACTTTACTTAAAATAGAATGTATTTGTTTCATTTGAAATCATAAAAAATGTGTTTCTATCTGTTCAGTGAAAACCAAACACAGCTAGGTCAAAATTAACTGGGATTTGAAAAGCCTAAATAAAGAATTCACACTAATTTCTTTGCAAATCTAAACTTTTTTATTAGCTTCATAAACCAACTCTTAGATTTATACTGTCTCTCCAGGGAATCCTGAATACTGTCAAGAGAAAAAAATAAATTTGGAATTCAGTTAAGCATTAAAAGTACTGTTATTAAACCAATTTCTCAAGCACAGGCTCCATACTTATAAATATTGGCAGGGTTGACTTGCCCAAAGGAGAAATATAACAAACAAAAGTTAAAACTTTTGTAATGCAATGAATCCATTTGATCATAAACACACACACTCGCAACCTTTGAAAAATATTGCTGCATCCAACACTCCACCCTAGCAAACATTTCATGTTCCCAGAATATTTATGCACATTTTGAGGCAAAGGCACAATGTGAGCAATAACCTCCCTGTTCCCATGAGAGATGGATGGAAGCTCTTCTCATTTCATTGAGTAATCCAATCCTCACACAATTTTTGCAGCTCTGGAGGCACAGGAACCTTGTGAAAATTTTTTTTTTTTTTTTTTATGGTTCTGAGGCGTTATGCCTGAATGCACACGTGCTCAGATATCCACAGGTCAGGACAAGACACTAAGAATCTGGGGCATACAAAGCAGGAAAAGGAACCCTACCAGAATCCATGTGAGTCATGGAATCTCACTCAGAAGTTAGTTTCAAATAAAAATACGCAATAATTGTATACAACTGTGTCACTCCTGCAGTATCACTTGACAATATAAAAACTCAGTCTCAAAACAAATGTGCTAAACATTCACAAGATCTCACATTACGACTCATGCCAAGGTTGGGAACCCTACAGCATGGCTCATGCCCACGTCCCATCACCACCAGCAGTCCGCAACACTGCCCAGGCCCGCCCAAATCCACTGCCCACTCTAGGACGGGCAGACAGCTCTCGCACTTGCAGAAACCAACCAGGAACAATTCCTTTCATGCCAAATCCATATTAATCTGTTGAGTTTTCAATTATAATAATTTGTTTAAATCCATCCCTTGAACCCATGCAAATTTCCCAAATTTGGCTTACACTCCAGATAATTCAGCTATAAAGACAGGATTCTCTTGGGAATCCTCCCTCCTAAAAACTCTCCTTTCCCTGCCCCCAGAATCCGCCCCAATCCCTCCAATGGCGTAACGAGCTCTCTGGTCAAGATGGCGAAGAAGATTATCCAAACACCATATCATTCATACCAAGAAATGAATTCATCCAGATTTCTTTTATCCGCATTGTGATCATAACAAAAACTGCAATTTAGCGCACTCACTATTAACAAATATCGCGCCAAAAAGTTCTATTATTCAAATGTCATCCGAGACGTATGGTTCAATGTATATCTTCAGAACAAATGCTGAAAAAATTTGTGATATCTAGCTAGAAATAAAGAAGCTAACCAGTATTGAAAAGCAGCGAGAAAAATTCAATATGCTCTTCTAAACCACAGATGCATGTTTTACTAATACTCAAAAAGGCAATCTGAGAAACGCATCTGCATAACCCACTCAAACATCCATTTATTATTATATAACTGTTTTTCTATTCTGTCATGGCCTCCATTCTGGTTCCAAACAAGAATCTCTTTCTGCTAGAATTTGGTAATGCTGTTGAAATATATATAAATACTAGTTTAGATATTATTGATAAGTTTTCTACTGCTTTACATTTCTTTAGATTTAATTCATGACAATTAATTCAGTTACCTAGGAAGACTAATGGAAGCAATTTATAAGAATGTCACAGCAATACACTGGAGATCCATAAATACATAAACAATTTTATTACTAATCAATTCTGGAGTTGCTCTTATTACATCCTGTCTAGGAATTTTCAAGGATATCTTTTGCTACAGCTTACCAATTTCTGTTTCATCTATAAAGCTCAATATAAAGAAACTCGTCTTACATCAAGCTACAGATGATTCTGTTCCAGTGAACAAAAGTTAAATATAGGCAGTGAGAACAGTCAAATGAGCATCCCATACGATAGCAGTAAATCATTCATGAAAACATAAACTCCTTAATATGCAAACTGCCATGATGGAGGAGAGGACTAGGAACATCATCCAAAGCTGACCAGTCAAAACAGCATTGTTTTTTTCTTTTTATAAGGCAATCTACAATTCATAACCAACGTAAATCAAGGGTGAACCTTAAAATGAATGTCTGCTGCGCAAGAAACTCCAACACTTAAGACATTGCAGATGAAAGAAACAAGATTGAATACATCCGCAAAACGCAAGCGCATTTATAGATACAGAAACAATTGTACAACTGGAATATCTAATTAACATTTATGCAAATAGCAGCACTGTCAACAAGGGCAGAAGTGCAGCTGGTCAATTCTGTGGCAATCTCTGCAGCCCGTGAAGGCACAAACACAGGAACCTGAAGCAAAAACCCAGCTCAGAACTCCACATTCGGCGCCGGATATCCACTCTGTTCCCCTGGCTGAATGCATTAGCAATTAACCACCACTCCTCTGCAAGTGAGGATGTGTTACAGGATAAATTCAGCATGGATTATGGATGTGAACTCCTCATTGATCAACTCGTGGAAAATGACCTCAAAATTGCTGCTGGTTTCTCTGACTGGAATGTTTCGTTGTTTGTATCCAGCGGTGTGAGATCATCATTATGGATGTGCCAGTGGTCTAGGAAGCAATTAGATAAAATGGTTCCCATAATTCCACACATCCCTGCCCCAACAGGCGTTTCATTTCTTCTGCTGCTCTGCATGGAGTACTGAGAGAGGAAAGGATACAACTTGCACGCTCTTCTTCCAGGACAAAACAGTGAGAATGCAAATAGAGCAAAACACAGGTGCATTTACTGGAGTTTGCACAGCTTGGGAATGAAACCACATATTTCAGTTAAATGTGGATATTCATAGAAAAACACAAAAATTAGCAATTAGTTTTTTTCTGTTGAAGACCCTGAAATTCCATGTAATCATCAGGAAAAGTGAAAAGCTCTGACATCGTGCTGGATGGTGCCGAGTGACACTGCAAAGAAACCCGACCACAGCCAAGCATGAGAAAGGAATAACAAAAAAATTGTACTGACTTAAAAACCAAAAATGTACCTGGTGTGTACCTGCGCACTCTGACAGCAAAAGTTTGATTAGCAAACTGCACTATCTCTGAGCAGTAAATACCAGGGAAAGAAAGAAAAAGTGTCAGAACAGCTCCTTGTCACTGACAAAGCAGATACTAAACCTTCCTGCTGAGTAAACTAGAGCAGAGCTCAAGGAGAATACAAATCCAAATTATCAACACCCAAGTGGCACACACACAAAGTTCAGTCACGATCTAAAAATGTAGGGAATTATTTACAACAGAACATAATCACTTGGATCATCTTTTGGGCACTGGCACTCCTAAAAGGAGTAATTCCTAAGCAAGATCTGTGACAAAACACAAGGAACCAGGAGCCCCAAAACAAATGCTTGACAACGCAATCAGAGATTTAAAATAAATGAAGTATCTGTGTCAGAACGAAGCCTAAGTGCCAGCAGTTTTTATCCTTTCAAAGCTGCACTGCAGCAAATATGCCAGTCGGCATTCAGGAAAATCCTTTCTGGTGCTGATTGGCCTCATTTTCGGAGCACAGTAAGCAAGCACAACAAAGGTGGGAAGAGCAGCAGATTCAGAAGGATATCAGACCAGAAAAAATTCTATTAAACTCATACAGAGGGGAGAAAATGAAAAGTCATGTACAAATAACTCACATGACTCCTAGAAAACACAAATATTTCTGGCTTTAGTCATGGAATGAGAGTGGCCTGACTTCATGCAGGAGGGGATGGATGCTGTCTCACAGTAGATGTCTCACGGCTGCCTGAAATGCTCAGACACAGCAAAGTCCTGGCACTCCAAACAACCAAGGGCAGGGATATTGCACTGGGAGAACAGCAAAACACCACATAACTGAGGGCGCAAGAGCCGACATCTATTGCAGTAATAAAACCCAAGAAATAGAGAATCTACACAGAAAGCCCCAGCAAAATGAATGGGTGACTCCAGAGGACAGATCCTGCTCTGTGTTTTTAAAAATGGTTCCTAATATCAGCAGGTTTAGATTTGCACTACTCCATTTGGGAACTCCATGCAGAAGTTCAGTGATCCCGTGGATCCTCCAACTCAGGACATTCTATGACTGTAGGAATTTAACAGCAGAATCCATCAATGGGTTTCCATTTCTGTTTACAGCAGAATTTTGGAATTCCTTCTCAGCAGCATCTCAGTTTACCCACCAACCAGCTAATGTCACCTTAGGCTGATCCCTGAAGCACTTTTTTTCCTTGGGTATATTTAAAGACTTTGCTGCCCAATCATGAACAGTGTTATTTATGTTTATGGAGTATGAATATGTGAATACACAGACCTGAGTAAATGTCAGTCCCTGATCGATCCCAGCTCATCAGACCTGATCATACCTCAGAGAAGGGCTGTTTAAAAATCATATAAATCAGACAGGAATTGTAGGTGAGAACCAGCCAGACAAGAAACTCTGGACTGCAGCTGTCTGTGGTGCAAGAATTGAATTCAGACAATTCTCCACCAAAACAAAGAACTTCTAAGGCACTGTGGATCAGCACCTGGAGCTCTAGAACTGCTTGGAGTTCTTCTAAATTATTCAAGATTCTAAATTAAACAGCTGGACATGCCCCACCCCTGTCAGAGCTTGTGTGAAATGGCACCATATGGTATGAAATGGTTGCTGAGCATCTCCTGGTGTAGCACAGGGCTCAGGGGCTGCAGGAGCCAGGGAAGCTCATCTCAAACACTGAAATCATCTCCACTCCTCCAGGTCTGCCTTTTGTCAAAGCAGGCAGGGCAGCTCCCCCAACCTGAAAACCATCCTTTGTTCTTTCACAAAGAACACGTTTTCATAAAATTAAAAAATAATAAAAAAAAAAAGTAAAAAGCAAAACCACATAATCAACCACTAAAACAACAAAATTATTTTTATCAATAGATTTATGGTCAACAGATAAGCCTCAAATTACATTCAACTATTTTCACTGTAAAAACATTTACAACATTTAAGTTAGGATAAAATGAATACGTAATGTGACGAATTCATTAGTCTAAACACAGCATAATCATTAAGGCAAAATCACCCACTTCAGGAAATGGAAATACTGAGGAAAATTTTCTAAACTGTAGTAAAGGTAGTCTTTAACAGTTATTTCTGAGCAATCCCTCCTGGGAGGATGAATTAATGCAATTTATGCTGCCCGATGTCAACAGGAGTGGTTGCAAAAATGACAGAAACCCAGCAGCCTCTTTGCATTTAATTTTTTTCTATTTACTTCTAAATTTTTTTTAACTGTTCCTTACAGGAATTTAATCATTATAAAAAAACATTACAGTCTTTTGTTTGATGATCCAGATTTTTTATCATAAAAAAGTATTAATAAAGGAAGCTCAAAATCCTCACAGATTAAAGCCTTGAACATGCCCAAGTTCCTGTCATTAGAAGAAAGATGGAATGAAGACACAAGCCAATGTAAAAATAAATAAAAAACAATATACAGAAATAATACTCTAGCCTCATCCACCCCGACTGTCTCCATCTGCTATCTTTTGAGATATTACCAGGATTCCTCGCTCTTTGGCTCTCTCATCATTCTATCAAACTCCAGCCCTGGAATCCATCAGCAACAGTTCAGGACCTGTTGAAAAAAAACAACCTCAACCTAATTTTGTGTTTTCCATCATCATGCCATTTTTTGCCCTAAATTACATTTTGCACATTAAAAATAGACAATGTTACCACTTCAGCATAAATAGATCTTTAAATACTGAAATTCAGTGCCTACCAATCACTTTCTATAAAAAAAAAAAAAAAAAAAAAAATGTTGAAACTTAACTTGCACTAAAATTAAACAAACACATGAACATTTAAATACCATCCTGTTAGACCACTTATAAGTGTGAATGAATTTATTACCCTGTAACTTCTGTGTTTCTGCCATACCTTGCAGTGATGCAACTCTTAAAACTGTTCTCATGCAGCAAGGGATTCTCACATTCTATCATGGAATGGGGGTTGGAGGGAACCTGTAAATGCTCATCCCATCGCCACCCCAGCCATGCGGGCAGCTCCACTGTCCAGGCTGCTCCAGCCCCAATGTCAGCCTGGCCTTGGCACTGCAGGGATCCAGGGGCAGCCACAGCTTCTCTGGGACCCTGTGCAGGGCTGCCACCCAAACAGGAACAATTCCTTTCTTTGGCCTAAATTTCCCAGTATTCTGTTTGAGTTTCAAATGTATTAAGTAATTTTTTTTCATATTCCATTCTAAACCTTTCTGAACCATGCAAAATCTTCCCAGACAAGTGCTTTGGGCCTCCTCTACCTTCTCCAAGACGTTTTTCAGCCTTTCAAAGACAGGATTGCCTTCTTGGGATTCCTCCCTCCCTAAAAACTCATCCTCTTCCCTTTGCCCCAGAGATCCCTGCCCCAATCCTCCCATTGGGTTTCCAACTGAGGTCTTCTCTTGTCACAGATGTGGAGAGTTATCCAATACACTCCCTTTTGCATTCAAGTAAATAGAAGTCTGGTTAATTTTTGCATCCAGATTTCTTTATATCCAGCTCATGTGTGATGCATAAACAAAAACTGCAATTTAGGCTCAGCCATCCTATTTATAGAAATATGCTGCAGCCCAAAACAGGTTCTAAGTTCAAGTTCAAATGTGGCAATTTTCCCTGTGAAGACGGTGGGTGTTGGTGAATGTTATTCTTAATCAGATTATGCAAATATGCTTATGATCATTAAAAATATTTGATACTTTCTGTCATAGAAATAAAGAAGTTTTCCTAACCTGGAGATCTGAAAAGGGCAAGCTGAGAAAAATCTTCACAAAAATATTTGCTCTTTTAACTCACAGGGGTATGCATTGTTTTTTTTCAAAAAATGTCATCCTGAAAGCCTCTGCTAAATCCCCAGCCAAAGTCTCATTTATTTTTATTTATTGTTTTTTTATTTATTGCATACAATAAGCCCTTTCATTTTGTGTCAAACAGAATTCTTTTTCTGTGTTTGGGATCTGTTGATATTTTAATATAAATACTAGTTTATGTCATATTTTATTGTAATTTATTCTACTGGGTTCATTTTACATGTATTTAATGGATTTAATTCCATGAACAATATTCCATTTAATTCAGTTTCTATTAATGGAAAGACCGATAAATGGAAGCTGAATTTATAAGAGATGGATCACATGGCAATCAGCACTGGAGATCTCCATAAATTCACATAAATCAATTTATTTTCTCAATACTGGAGATTGCGTCTTCATACAATACTGTGTTTTCGTCAGAGGAAGTTTTTACAGGATATTCATTATTTGCTTACAGCTTACCTGATCGATTTCTTGTTTCATCTATTAAAGCTCGATCATTACCAAGAAATTCTCTGTCTGTTACAAATCAAGCGCAGTGAGAGTGAACAAAAGTAATTCAGAGAGTGATGCATGCCATACTAGCAGTAATCTATTCACTGAAAAACTAACTCTTGGCAAATACTTGACAAACTGCAGTGGGTTCATTTTGGAGGAGAGGGATAGGAACATCATCAAAGTGACAGTCAAAACAGCATTGTTTTTTTTCTTTTATATATGTCAATCTCAATGGGTTTTCGATTAAGCCCTAAAAACTGATGATAAACTAGCACGCTGTGCTCAAGGGTGAACCTTAAAATGAAATGTCTGCTGCGCCAAGAACAGCCAGCAGCTCCCACTGCAAGCCTAATACATTGGATGAAAGAAACATAGATTTGAAGGAGTTCTGAAGATAATTACCAAAGCGCAACAATCGCGCAAAAGCAAGCGCATTTGATAACAGAGCTCACTCCAGAATTTGTACACTGGAAATATTAATTACATCTATGCAAATAGCAGCACTGTCAACAAGGCACCGAGTGCAGCTGGTCAAATTCTGTGGCAATCTCTGCAGCCCTGTGAAGCTGCACAAACACAGGAGACCTGAGAGCAAAACCCAGCTCAGAACTCCACATTCGCGCGAGCCCGGATATCACTCTCGTTTTTCCCCTGCTGAATATGGATTAGCAATTAACCACCACTCCTCTGCAAGTGAGGATGTGTTACAGGATAAATTCAGCATGGATTATAGGATGTGAACTCCTCATTGATCAACTCGTGGAAATGACCTCAAAATTGTGCTGGGTTCTCTGACTGGAATTGTTTCGTTGTTTTGTATCCAGCGGTGTGAATACATCATTATGGATGTGCCAGTGGTGCTAGGAGCAATTAGGATTAAAATGGTTCCATAATTCACACATCCCTGCTCCCAACAGGCTTTCATTTTCTCTGCTGCTCTGCATGGAGTACCTGAGAGGGGGAAATGGATACAACTTGCACTGCTCTTCTTCCAGGACAAAAACAGTGAGAATGCAAATAGAGCAAAACACAGGTACATTTACTGGAGTTTGCACAGCTTGGGAATGAGACACATATTTCAGTTAAATTGGATATTCTATAGAAAAACCAAAAATTAGCAATTAGTTTTTTTGCTGTGAGAACCCTGAAATTCCATGTAATCATCAGGAAAGTGAAAAGCTCTGATTCCATCGTGCTGGATGGTGCCGAGTGACACTGCCAAAGAAACCCACACAGCCAAGCATGAGAAAGGAATAACAAAAAAAAACTGTACCTGACTTTAAAACCAAAAATTGTACCTGGCTGTGTACCTGCAGCACTCTGAACAGCTGAAAGGTTGATTAGCAAACTGCACTATCTCTGAGCAGTAAATACCAGGGAAAGAAAGATAAAAGTGTCAGAACAGCTCCTTGTCACTGACAAGCAGTACTAAACCCTTCCTGCTGAGTAACTAGAGCAGAGCTCAAGGAGAATCACAATCCAAATTATCAACACCCAAGTGGCACACACACAAAAGTTGCAGTCACGATCTAAAATGTAGGGAATTATTTACAACAGAACATAATCACTTGGATCATCTTTTGGGCACTGGGCACTCCTAAAAGGAGCAATTCCTAAGCAAGATCTGTACAAACACAAGGAACAGAGCCCCAAAAAAATCTTGACAACGCATCGAGATTTTAAAATAAATGAAGTTATCTGTGTCAGAACGAAGCCTAATCATTGTAAATATTTAGTAACTCATCAAATCTTTTTTACCTTTTAGCAGAATTTTAGCTCATCACCTCACTGTGCTCACTGAGTAGCTATAAATAAACCCTCTCTTTTATGTAGAAATGTCTCCTCAAAGTAAAGTCAAGGGCCCAATTCATTACAAATGTTTTGCCAAGGTCTGGAGGCAGTTTACACTTTTTAATTTGCAGAGCCTCCAAAGTGTTAATTGTATTTTAATTCATATTGGATTATTTACATGCAGGTCACACGCTTTGCTGTGTGTGCTGGGTTTAATGCCATTGTGAAAGTGTCTTGTGAGAAAGACATGAGCAGACAATAGATCTCATTTTGTCAGGTGAAAACAAAGTCTGATAGGCCCAGCAATCAATTTTTATATTTACTTTGAAAGAACACATTACAAACAAACAGGAAGGGGCTGGGCAAGGAAAGAATGGGATTTTGGTACTGATGAATGCACAAAAAGGCAAAGCAGAGCACAAGGACCTTCATCACTGTATTTTTAATATTATCACATCAAGAAGATGCTATAAAAGCACAGCCATGGTGGTTTCCAGTGTTCCCTGGAGCACAGAACACAGGTTAGGCTCAGCAAATAAAGCCACCAGGATTTCACAACAGCAGAGCCTGGCATCAAATCACATCTCCCTGCTGGACTGAAACCACATTTCACATCCCAACAAAAAGAAAGGACAAAGAGGTTTAGCAGATTTGAAAGCTGAAAGGTTGATTATTTTTTTTTTTCTTTTTAATTTTGAGTGAAATGTTGTGTAATATGAAAATTGTTCTCCAAAGATATACCAAGGAGGTGTAACAGTGTTCAGCTGTGTCCTACTGAGGGTGGCAATAAAAATATCTACTCCAATAATCTGAAAGAATAATTCAGTGTGTGCCCTGGAGGGACATCCCTGTCCTGGGGGATCAGGCCAGGCAGGGATTGTCCTGCTCTGCCCTGGGCACCACGAGGCAAAACATGATTTTGTCAAAAATAATCACTCGGAAGATACACAGCACATCTTCCAATAGACTACAACAACTCTATTACTTTGTCAATTGTTACTCTAGACCATGGTTTTATGGAAACATGGGTAAGTTTTGCAATACATTCTTATTCTCATGATAATTTCTGTAAAAAAATAATTTATATCATGTTGTTTCCCCCAGTAAAGTTCATAGCACAGCACTAAAAATCAGATAAGGCAATATGTGTTGCAAATATGTTGAGAAAGTTAGGAGAGGGTTGCCTTATATTGACATTTTTAGTGTTATGTGATTTCATCTGTCATTTCCATTTGCTTTGTTTATAGACTCAGTGGCTTCTAACAGTATGAATAGTCATTGAAAAACAAGGAATATTGGAATGAAAAACCTCGTGTATGAGTCTCATTTTATGTAGTGGAAGTGCAAATCCAGCATCCTTTCCCAACAAAAAGTGAAAAAGAGACTTCCCTTACAATTCATCCTGCATAACCTCAGTCTCCTACCTCCCAAATCACTTTTACTTAAAATAGAATGTATTTGTTTCATTTGTAAATCATAAAAAATGTGTTTCTATCTGTTCAGTGAAAACCAAACACAGCTAGGTCAAAATTAACTGGGATTTTGAAAAGCCTAAATAATAATTTTTGAAGTTCACACTAATTTGCTTTGCAAATCTAAACTTTTTTTTTATTGAGCTTCATAAACCAGACTCTTAGATTTATACTGTCTGCTTCCAGGGAATTCCTGAATACTTGTCAAGAGAAAGAAAAATAAATTTGGAATTCAGTTAAGCATTAAAAGTACTGTTCATTTATAACCAATTTCTCAAGCACAGGCTCCATACTTATAAATATTGGCAGGGTTGACTTGCCCAAAAGGGAGGGAAATTATAACAAACAAAAGTTAAAACTTTTGTAATGCAATGAATCCATTTGATCATAATGACACTAAACACTCGCAACCTTTTGGAACAGAAAATATTGCTGCATCCAACACTCCATCCCTAGGCAAGGTACATTTCATGTTCCCAGAATATTTATGTGCACAGTTTTGAGGCAAAGTGCACAATGTGAGCAATAACCTCCCTGTTCCCATGAGAGATGGATGGAAGCTCTTCTCATTTGCCAAATTGGAGTTATGCCCACACAGGTCCTGTCAGAACACTGGATTATGAGAAATCCATTTACCTTTTTGCAGCTCTGGAGGCACAGGAACCTTGTGAATAATTTTTTTTTTTCTTTTTTTTTATGGTTTCTGAGGTGCTGTTTATTGCCTGAACTGCAGCACGTGTTCAGATATCCATCAGGTCAGGAATTCAAGACACTTAATGAATCATTGGAAGCTTTGCATGACAAAAGCAGGGAAAAGGAACCCTCACCAGAATCCATGTGAGTCATGGAAATCTCACTCAGAAGTGGAGTTTCAAATAAAAATACGCAATAAGTTTGTATTACAAAGTCTGTGCTCCTCCTGCCCATCACCTGCAGATGATGCAAACTCATCTTCAAAACTGTTCTCATGCAGCCAAGGGATTCTCACATTACGATCATGGAATGGGTTGGGTTGGGAGGAACCCTAAATCTCATCCCATCCCACCCCAGCCATGGCAGGGCCAGCTCCCACTGTCCCAGGCTGCTCCCAGCCCCAATGTCCAGCCTGGCCTTGGGCACTGCCAGGGATCCAGGGGCAGCCACAGCTTCTCTGGGCACCCTGTGCCAGGGCCTGCCCACCCAAACAGGGAACAATTCCTTTCTATCTGGCCTAAATTTCCCAGTATTCTGTTTGAGTTTTCAATGTATTAAGTAATTTGTTTTAATATTCCATTCTAAACCTTTCTGAACCATGCAAAATCTTCCCAGACAAAGTGCCTTTGGGCCTCCTCTACCATCTCCAAGACGTTTTTCAGCCTTTCAAAGACAGGATTGCCTTCTGTGGGATTCCTCCCTCCCTAAAAACTCATCCCTTTCCCTTTGCCCCCAGAGATCCCTGCCCCAATCCCTCCCATTGGCATTTCCACTGAGGTCTCTCTTGTCACAGATGTGGAAGAGATGTTATCCAATTACACCTCCTATTGCATTCCAAGTAAAATGAAGTCTGGTTAATTTTTGCATCCAGATTTTCTTTATATCCAGCTCATGTGAGATGCATAAACAAAAACTGCAATTTAGACATCAGCCATCCTATTTATAGAAATATGCTGCAGCCCAAAACAGGTTCTAAGTTCAAGTTCAAATGTGGCAATTTTCCCTGTGAAGACGGTGGTGGTGGTGAATGTTATTCTTAATCAGATTATGCAAATATGTTATGATCATTAAAAATATTTGATACTTTCTGTCATAGAAATAAAGAAGTTTTCCTAAACCTGGAGTATCTGAAAAAGGGCAAGCTGAGAAAAATTTCCAACAAAAATATTTGCTCTTTTAAACTCACAGGGGTATGCATTGTTTTGTTTTCAAAAAATGTCATCCTGAAAGCCTCTGCTAATCCCCCAGCCAAAACAGTCCATTTTATTTATTATTTATCTGTTTTTCTTATTTATCTGTCCATAGCAAATAAGCCCTTCTTCATTTCTGTGTCCAAACAAGAATTCTCTTTTTCTGCTAGGATTTTGGGAATCATGTGTTGAATATTTTAAATATAAATACTAGTTTATGTCATATTTTATTGTAAATTTATTCTACTGGGTTCATTTTACATGTATTTAATGGATTTAATTCCATGAACAATATTCCATTTAATTCAGTTTCTATTAATGGAAAGACCGATAAAATGGAAGCTGAATTTTATAAGAGATGGATCACAGTGGCAATCAGCACTGGAGATCTCCATAAATTCACATAAATCAATTTTATTTTCTCAATCAATTCTGGAGATTGCAGTCCTTCATATCAATACCTGTGTTTTCGTCAGAGGAGACGTATTTCTACAAGGATATTCATTATTTGCTTACAGCTTACCGTGATCGATTTCTTGTTCCTCATCTATTAAAAGCTCAGATCATTACCAAGAAAACTTTCTCTGCTCTGTTACAAATCAAGCAGCAGTGAGAGTGAACAAAAAGTAATTCAGAGAGTGATGCATGCATCCCCATACATAGCAAGTAATCTATTCACTGAAAAACATAAACTCCTTGGCAAATACTTGACAAAACCCTGCCCAGCTGGGTTCAATCTGAGAGGGAGAGGACTAGGAACATCATCCAAAGCTGACCAGTCAAAAACAGCATTGTTTTTTTTCTTTTTATAATGTCAATCTCAATGGGTTTTCGATTAAGCCCTAAAAACTGAATGATAAACTTAGCACGCTGTGCTCAAGGGTGAACCTTAAAATGAAATGTCTGCTGCGCCAAGAACAGCCCAGCAGCTCCCACTGCAAGCCTAATACATTGCAGATGAAAGAAACATAGATTTGAAGGAGTTCTGAAGAATAATTACCAAAGCGCAATCAATCGCGCAAAACGCAAGCGCATTCTGCTGATAAACAGGAGCTGCACTCCAGAATATTTGTACAACTGGAAATATCTAATTAACATCTATGCAAATAGCAGGCACTGTCAACAAGAGCACCGAGTGCAGCTGGTCAAATTCTGTGGCAATCTCTGCAGCCCCTGTGAAGCTGCACAAACACAGGAGACCTGAGAGCAAAAACCCAGCTCAGAACTCCACATTCGACACGACGGAGCGCGGATATCCACTCTCGTTTATTCCCCTGGCTGAATATGGATTAGCAATTAACCACCACTCCTCTGCAAGTGAGGATGTGTTACAGGGATAAATTCAGCATGGATTATAGGATGTGAACTCCTCATTGATCAACTCGTGGAAAATGACCTCAAAATTGCTGCTGGGTTTCTCTGACTGGAATTGTTTCGTTGTTTTGTATCCAGCGGTGTGAGATACATCATTATGGATGTGCCAGTGGTGCTAGGAAGCAATTAGGATTAAAATGGTTCCCATAATTCCACACATCCCTGCTCCCAACAGGCGTTTCATTTTCTTCTGCTGCTCTGCATGGAGTACCTGAGAGGGGGAAATGGATACAACTTGCACTGCTCTTCTTCCAGGATAAAACAGTGAGACTGCAAATAGAGCAAAACACAGGTGCATTTACTGGAGTTTGCACAGCTTGGGAACGAGACCACATATTTCAGTTAAATGTGGATATTCTATAGAAAAACCACAAAATTAGCAATTAGTTTTTTTGCTGTTGAAGAACCCTGAAATTCCATGTAATCATCAGGAAAAGTGAAAAGCTCTGATTCCATCGTGCTGGATGGTGCCGAGTGACACTGCCAAAGAAACCCGACCACAGCCAAGCATGAGAAAGGAATAACCAAAAAAATTGTACTTGACTTTAAAACCAAAAATTGTACCTGGCTATGTACCTGCAGCACTCTGAACAGCTGAAAGGTTTGATTAGCAAACTGCACTATCTCTGAGCAGTAAATACCAGGGAAAGAAAGATAAAAGTGTCAGAACAGCTCCTTGTCACTGACAAAGCAGATACTAAACCCTTCCTGCTGAGTAAACTAGAGCAGAGCTCAAGGAGAATCACAAATCCAAATTATCAACACCCAAGTGGCACACACACAAAAAGTTGCAGTCACGATCTAAAAATGTAGGGAATTATTTACAACAGAACATAATCACTTGGATCATCTTTTGGGCACTGGGCACTCCTAAAAGGAGTAATTCCTAAGCAAGATCTGTGACAAAACACAAGGGAACCAGGAGCCCCAAAACAAATGCTTGACAACGCAATCAGAGATTTTAAAATAAATGAAGTTATCTGTGTCAGAACGAAGCCTAAGTGCCAGCAGTTTTTTGATCCTTTCAAAGCTGCACTGCAGCAAATATTGCCAGTCTGGCATTCAGGAAAATCCTTTCTGGTGCTGATTTGGCCTCATTTTCAGGAGCACCAGTAGAGCAAGCACAACAAAGGTGGGAAGAGCAGCAGATTCAGAAGGATATTCAGATGGACCAGAAAAAATTCTATTAAACTCATACAGAGGGGAGAAAATGAAAAGTCCATGTACAAATAACTCACATGACTCCTAGAAAACACAAATATTTCTGGCTTTAGTCATGGGAATGAGGAGTGGCCTGACTTCATGCAGGAGGGGATGGATGCTGTCTCACAGTGAGATGTCTCACAGGGCTGTCCTGGGAAATGCTCAGAGCCACAGCAAAGTCCTGGCACTCCAAACAACCAAGGGCAGGGTTATATTGCACTGGGAGAACAGCAAAACACCACATAACTGAGGGCGCAAGAGCCGACATCTATTGCAGTAATAAAACCCAAGAAATAGAGAATCTACACAGAAAGCCCCAGCACTAAATGAATGGGTGACTCCAGAGGGACAGATCCTGCTCTGTGTTTTTAAAAATGGTTCCTAATATCAGCAGGTTTAGATTTGCACTACTCCATTTGGGAACTCCATGCAGAAGTTCAGTGATCCTCGTGGATCCTTCCAACTCAGGACATTCTATGACTGTAGGAATTTTAACAGCAGAATCCATTTCAATGGGTTTCCATTTCTGTTTACAGCAGAATTTTGGAATTCCTTCTCAGCAGCATCTCAGTTTACCCACCAACCAGCTAATGTCACCTTAGGCTGATCCCTGAAGCACTTTTTTTCCTTGGGTATATTTAAAGACTTTGCTGCCCAATCATGAACAGTGTTATTTATGTTTATGGAGTATTGAATATGTGAATACACAGACCTGAGTAAATGTCAGTCCCTGATCGATCCCAGCTCATCAGACCTGATCATACCTCAGAGAAGGGCTGTTTAAAAATGTCATTATCAATCAGACAGGAATTGATGAGGTGATGAACCAGCCAGACAAGAAACTCTGGACTGCAGCTGTCTGTGGTGCAAGAATTGAATTCAGACAATTCTCCACCAAAACAAAGAACAGTTTCTAAGGCACTGTGGATCAAAGCACCTGGAGCTCTAGAACTGCTTGGAGTTTCTTCTAAATTATTCAAGATTCTAAATTAAACAGCTGGACAGTGCCCCAGCCTGCTCAGAGCTGATTGTGTGAAATGGCACCATATGGTATGAAATGGTTGCTGAGCATCTCCTGGTGTAGCACAGGGCTCAGGGGCTGCAGGAGCCAGGGAATGCTCATCTCAAACACTGAAATCATCTTCACTCCTCCCAGGTCTGCCTTTTGTCAAAGCAGGGGCAGGGCAGCTCTCCCCAAACCTGAAACCATCCTTTGTTCTTTCACAAAGAACAGCGTTTTCATAATAATTAAAAAATAATAATAAAAAAAAAAAGTAAAAAGAGCAAAGACGCACATTAATCAACACTACAGTAATATCAGACAGCAAAATTTATTTTTTATCAATTAGATTTATTGGTTCAACAAGACTAAGGTCTCTCAAATTACATTCAACTATTTTCACTGGTAAAAACTATTTTAGCTACAACATTTGTGAAGTTTTAGGATAAAAATAGGTGCTGAAATACTGTAATGTTTGTGGAGACAGAATATGAATTTTTCACTTAGTTCTAATGACAGAGTTCAGGCAAGTAAATGCATTAGAGGGCAAAATCATCCCACTTCAGGAAATGGGAGAATACTGAGGGGAAAATGTTCTTAAACTGTTAGTAAAGGTAGTCTTCAAATCAGTGATTTCTGAGCAAATCCCTCCTGGGAGGCTGAATTTTAATGCAATTTATGCTGCCCGATGGTCAACAGGAGTGGTTGCAAAAATGACAGAAACCCAGCAGCCTCTTTGCATTTAATTTTTTTTCTATTTTCACTCTTCTAAAATTTTTTTTAACCTGTTTCCTTAGCAGGAATAAGTCATTATACAAGGAACAATTTAATGTCTTTTTGTTTGATGATCCCAGATTTTTTATTCATAAAAAAAGTATTAATTAAAGGAAGCTCAAAATCCTCACAGATTTTTTTAAAGTCCTTGAACATGGCCCAAGGGTTCCTTTGTCATTGGTTAGAAGGAGAAGAGGATGGGAAGAGTGAATGACCACACAGCCTGCAATTGCTTAAAAATAAAATAAAAATATAGAAATGATTATTCAGAATATGTGAATTATTATCTCAGCCTCATGCCCAGTCCCCTGACTGTTCTCTCATCCTGCTGGAATTCCTTTTGGAGATATTTTACCCAGGATTTTCCTCGCTCTTTGGCTCTTCTCATCATTTCTATTCAAAACTCCAGCCCTGGAATCCATCAGGCAACAGTTGCAGGACCTGTTGGAAAAAAAACAACTCCAACCTAATTTTTTGTGTTGTTCCATGCAATCTGCCATTTTTTTGCCCCTAAACTTACATTTATGCACATTAAAAAATAGAACAATTTTGTTACCTCACTTCAGCATAAATAGTCTTTAAATACTGACTTTATTCAGTGCCTACCAATCACTTTCTTATTAAAAAAAAAAAAAAAAAAAAAAAATTGTTTGAAACTTATTTACTTTGCACTAAAAAATTAAAGCAAACTACATGAACATTTTAAATTACTCATTTCCTGGTTAGACCACCTTATAAATGTTGTGAAGTGTGAATTTATTTTAGTACTCTGTAACTTCTGTGTGTTTAAACAGGATAACACCACTGACTAATTGGCACTATGACAATTACACCAAATAATCTCAGAGAAACATCAACAGGGAAGCCAGGAAGCAGCTGTAACCATGACATCAAAGCTGTAAACACAATCATATCTGGATTAAAGGGGAAACAAAGACTAAAAGCAGAGCATGAATGGAGAGAAGGCTCTTACTGAGGAATTGGTTGCCCAGGGAAGATGAGGAATCTCCATCATGGATCCTTTCTTTGACATTCCTCACACTCAGTATGAATAAATGGAATTTGCTCTGATTTATCTGCTTCAGGTAGTCTTAATGAAGCTTATCTGAGGTCAACCCTTACAAAAAATTAAATGAAAAGTTAAAATAAATTTACATTTACATGATTTTGCTTTGGGTTTCATTTTCATGCAAGCAGCCTGTAAACTTAAACAGGAGTAAACCGTGATCAGAAGGATAAAAATTGAAGTAGATTTTTTTAAATATAATTTGCATGTAAAATTTCCCAGAGTTTAGTGCTAATTTAGCAAGTTCATTAAGTGAATTAAGGATCAGTGCTAGGCTCTGCCATGATCTGAACTCTCTATTTACAGATTTTCCCCAGCATTTCCTCCAACGCTGCAGTATTTGGGGTTGATATTTTCAGCTCTTAAAAAGAAAATTCCCAGTTAATTTTTCTCTGAATTGCAAAACTCTTACATTGGACATTTAAATATAAAAATTTCTGATATGCTGTGTTTATTCATATTTAATTCGTAGTGATATCATCTCTTCTCCCCAACAGAACTGAAAGGATTACTCAACTGTGGGGTTTGGGTCTCTGTGCAATGTTTTATTCAAAGCCTTAACAATTAAAAAATCACAGAAGCACAATTAGCTGCTTGTTCCCACTTTGCATTAACCTTCAACTTTAGGAAGCCTCCCACAAAATTCGGGATCACATCCTGATTCATATATTATACATGGAGGCATTTACCACATATCATCAGCTTAAGAACTCGGAGCATTCTGCATTCTGGAAATGATGCAGTTGAGCAGATGCCTCCCTTCTGGGATTGCATTATTTTAAAGATTGAAATTCAAGCCCTTGTAAAAATTTGAACTTAGTTTCTTCTGAAAGTTTCCAAAATCTGATGAAGTCATGTATGGTTGATCACTCCAAGGAAAATGGTTCTTTCTCATCTCTTTAGCTCGAGAAATAGAAAGTTAAACCAAAATTTCATAGCTTTTGCAAGTAATCTATTACAATTCTTGCACAAATATTTCCATTTTCAGTGAATAGAAGCTAAAGCTAACTTAGACAAGAAGAGCAGAAGGTGCCACAGAAAATTCTAGATTTCCAGACACTATGAATTGCTTTTTATTCAACTTCAAGGAACAACTACAGAACATTGCTCTGCCAGAGGTGCTTGCACAAGAAAACCCAAGCTGCAATTACAGGAGGAATTGTTGGAAGAAAAAATAACTCCGACCTAATTTCTTGTGTTGTTCCATGTAATTGTCTTTTTTTTTTTTTTTTCCCCCTAAAACTTGCATTTCTACCCATTAAAAAATAAGAACAACTTTGAAACTTATATGTTTTACACTAAAAAAAATTAAACCAAAGCACATGAGCATTTCAGATTATTCATTTCCCGGTCAGGCCACCTTATAAATGTTGTGAAATGTGAATTTATTTTAGTACTCTGTAACTTCTGTGTGTTTAAACAGGATAACACCACTGACTAATTGGCACTATGACAATTACACCAAATAATGCCAGAGAAAAATCAACAAGGAAGCCAATAAGCAGCTGTAACCATGACATCAAAGCTGTAAACACAATCATATCTGGATTAAAGTGAAAACAAAAACTAAAAGCAGAGCATAAGCAAGCAGAGCACCAGTTTTCCTTTACACTGGTGCATAAGAAAACAAATCTCAACGTGTCTGATGTGCAGGAGTTTGTTTTTTTTTGCTAAATGTCTGTGCTTCTTGCTGAGGGAAGGTAAGGGTCTTGCAGGAGAACAGAGTGAACTAAAAGGGGGCAGGAGAAGCTGTTTATGCTCTGCTTTCACTAGTGGGAGATGGCACCTTTGAAGGATCTTTTGAGTCTATTACAGCAAAAATAATGGTTCAAAGGATGGTTTCAGTGAACCCTTGCAGATTGTTCCCTCAGCTTCTCCTCGGCTGCTTTAGCAGAAGGGTGAGGATGTCCAAATGTTTGATTTGGCAGCCATGAAAACAAACCAACCAAATTTATGGAATTACAAACCATCCTGAGCTGGAGGGGACCCACGAGGATCATCCAGCCCAGCTCCTCTCCCTGCCCAGACCCTCCAAAAATCCCACCCTGTGCATCCCTGGGAGTGCTGTCCAAAAGCTTCTGGAGCTCTGCAGCCTCGATTTTCGTGACTGAAGTTCAGCACCTCTGGAAGGTGCTCAGCACCACCAGGAATGAAGACTCCAAACAATCAGTGTTTTGTCTGAAAGTCACTGCATATGATTTTGTTGTGTTTTAAGCTTTGGTAAAGCACAATTTGCTATAGCAGGAGATGTCTCCCAGCTGGCATTCAAACAGCTTTTCATCTTTAACAGTTCTTTGTATTTTAATTTCATAATAAAATGGAAGGATATTTTTTAAAACCTCGAAATCATGACACTACAAATTTTCCGGTGTTTTTGCACTTTTATAAAACATATTTGGTCTTTTCCTAAAACAAACCTGGGAGAAGAAAATATCCCAAAGCTCACATTACTTCAGGATATTGTGCAACATCTGGACAAAAATTCCTCCAGTTATCACCGAGCACCTCTGCTGCAGTAAGGGATTACCAGAAAACGCTCTTCACTGCCATTCTTGACTTGAAATGAGTTTGGAAGTTAATCTTTTATTGGATTCTCTTTAATGAGATTTCTGCTAAATGCTGCAGATTGTATTTCCTTTCACCCAGCTCGAAGAAAGTTTGCACTTCCACACTCATTTAAATGGTTTGGGAAAAGATGAGCTGTGCTCCCCTCACCTGGAGGGAAAATCTGTCCAGATTCCAATGTGTCCATGGTGAGTACAGGTGCACTTTCCTTCCCAGCCGTGCTCTCCTGAGACAGCTCTGCAATGGTTTCCAGGTGCCTGCAAACAGATGGGTTTGCTTTGGAACAGAGCTGGGGCCAGAAAGGAGATGATCCAAGGGAAAGGTGCAACATCCAGGGGGTGAAAGAAATACTTACCCCTGTTAGTTTGGTGGGTTTTAGATTTTTGGGTTTTTTGGGGGGTTTTTTTTTGGTGGTTTTTGTTTTGTTTTGGTTTGGTTTTGGGTTTTGTTTGTTTGTTTATTGGATTTATTTGGTTTTGTTTCAGTGGTGGTTTTGTTTTTCTTTGTTAGGTTTTATTTTTTTTTTTTGGTTGGTATTGGTTTTGTTTTCTTCTATTTTTCTTTTTTTCTTTCTTTTTATTCAAAGTTATATCAACAGTCACAAACTTGACTATTGCACTGGAAGAACCACAGGAAAAATGAGCAAGAGCATCTGTTAGTGGAGATACATTTCCTTATTCCAAACCTCTTTATTCCTTGCAGCATCTGTGTGGAAAAGGCCCTCAGCTCACCCCTTCCCTGCATCTGCAGAACAGAATGGAGGAAAAGATTTCTGAGTGCTGGTTCAGATGAGACGTAGCTGGAGTAGTTTCCCACAAATATTTCAGTTTATGAGCTGAGCAGAAAAAAACAAAATATATTAACAGTTATGGCAATCATTCTGTTGGTAGAGTTTGTACAGTCCAGGGAGCTCCCCCTGCACAGGAGGCACAACTTGTGCCCTGGGCAGTGCCCAGCCCTGCCCACATTGTCCGGAGAGGCTGGGCAGTCTCCTCCCTGGGGCTGTTCCAGAGCCACATGGACACACTGCTGTGCCCTGTGCTCTGGGATGGCCCTGCTGGGGCAGGGAGGGGGCACCACAGGAGCCCTGGGGACCCTCCAGCCTGACCCTCCTGGGGTTGTGTGACATTAATGTTTATTTTCATTCTGATTGCAGCAAGGCTTTATCAGAAATTTCTGTGTGCATAATTTAAGAAACTTAGCCCAGGAAGGAGTCAAATAAATGCTGTAAAATCTAAATAGTTGATAGAATTGAGTAAAAGTGAGATGGGAAATACAGTATCCCCAGTGGCTGAAGTAAAACAAAAGCAGCTGCCTAAGGAGACATAGCACTAACATCTGGTTACATATTTAATTAAACACTTACTCTTTCAAAAGAATTTATCACTAAAACCTGTTTTCAGATTTCCAGAGTGGGTATTCTATAAATAAGATCATTAAACAGAAATATTACAAACTGGAGGAAGGAGGGCACTAAAAGAGCAAGTGTCAATAAAATACAGGAAATGTGAGATGGCAGGAATTATGATTTTGTTGTTTGCTTGGGTTTTTTTTTTTTTTCTTGTTAGAGAATGTTTTAGCACTATAGCACTGAGCCCACACACTGCACAGAATAATCTGTTCTGCTCAGGGTTACTTCAGGAAATCACAATCACACAAAACCTGTTTGGAGTGGATACAACTCGAGCCTTTGCTTGAATATGTCTCCTACATTCTCCTGGAGAGCAAAGCTAAATCAAGCTTTCTGTTCTCTAATAACTTTGATTCACCTGACCTATTCTATAGTTTGAGATGTGTAAATCAGAGAATTTTTATATTCAATTTTCCCCTTTCCCTCCTTAAAAAACCTTCCACATTAACATTAAAGATGGCTCAGATTTCAGCCCTCTTCCTTCCTGGGTTTGGCTGAGAGAAAATGTCTCAGTCTCTCTTTAGAGAGACTACAACCTTCATTAAAAATTCTCCCTCACTTAAAAAAAAAAAAAAAAAGAAAAAAAAAATAAAAAAAAAAATTCACTTATAACAAGACAAAAAGTCAGCATTCTGTCATAGAATTTGAAGAGCTTCACCAAAGGAAAATCTGTTCCCTACCAACATAGGACTCTAAATGAATAGTGAGAAAAAATATTTTGGAGGTGATAGTACCTGGATATCCATACAGAAATTCATGTGGGAAATTTTGTAAGTAATTGATTTTCTGGAATGTATCCCACCATAAAATCTGCTCTTTCAAATCTCAAGGCAAAGTAACCCAAATCTGTGAAAGATGCACCCAATGAGGATGATGAAATGGGTGAATAAACTTGTCACATAATTCGAGTGAAGAACAAATGCTACAAAAAACATGGAGATCTTATAAAGAAAAAGGACAAATATATCACAGAGCCCTGGGAGGTGAATCAGCCAAACTGCTGCAGAACATTTTCAGCTCGGTCCCTGCTCCGTTGTGTGCTGTTTGAACAGGAGCAGATGAGTGGCAGTGGCAGGACTGGTGAGCACACATCTCGCCACTGCTGGCAGCAGGGCAGTGCTGGGCTCACAGCTCTCTCCTTGGCAAAGTTATTCACAGCCCAGCTGGCCCAGGGAACAGAGAGAGAGTCAGCCTAGCTCAGTTATTGCATTCTCTGAAAGTTCTCTTCACACCACTGGATCAACAGCGACCAAAGAAATGCAGCAGCAGTTAAAGCTCAGTCACTGGATAAACTGGAAGGTTCTTCCTTGGAGTTCCCAGGCTGAGCTGGAAGGGAAGCAAAACCAGCAAACACCTCATTTTCATAGAGCTGAAACACTGACAGGTTTTGGTGATTTGTGATGGATGGGTGGGGCTGAAGTGTTTGATCAGGATTATGGAGCCTTCATCAAAGAGCCACAGAGGGGTTTGGGTTGGGAGAAGCCTCAAAGCCCACCCAGTGCCA
Source organism: Malurus cyaneus samueli (assembly GCA_009741485.1). Taxonomy (NCBI): domain Eukaryota; kingdom Metazoa; phylum Chordata; class Aves; order Passeriformes; family Maluridae; genus Malurus; species Malurus cyaneus. Next base: position 3,203,019 of record CM019224.1, read on the forward strand.
CCCGTGCCATGGCAGGGCCAGCTCCCACTGTCCCAGGCTGCTCCCAGCCCCAATGTCCAGCCTGGCCTTGGGCACTGCCAGGGATCCAGGGGCAGCCACAGCTTCTCTGGGCACCCTGTGCCAGGGCCTGCCCACCCAAACAGGGAACAATTCCTTCCCAATCTCCCATCTGGCCCTGCCCTCTGGCAGTTTGAAACTGTGCCCCTTGTCCTGTCCCTCCATCATTTGTAAACAATACACTGCACACTTTCCATTAAAATTTTAAGCCTTTCCAAATTCCCTCTTTCTTGCTGCTTCCTTGGGTGCCTTGCAAACACATTCCAGCAGATTGTCCTTACTTATATCACAATTTGCAACTGCAATGGACTCTTAGTTCAAAATTCAGTTTAAAGTCATCAGAAAGAGGATACAGAAGGCCATGGTATTGTTGTTCTCAGTTATCTATTTTAATATAACAGAGCTGATGTGAATAAAATGATTAAAACTAAGAAATTATTTGAGAGAAGAAACAAAGGAATATGAAAACTAAGGATGGAAATTAACTAATGCTGTTAAAAAGTTTATCAGTATGTAAATTAAAGGAAAACAAAATAATCCCAAATCTCAAGTAATGTTATTCACAAAGCTATGAGTGAATTATTAGAAGCTAATTTTATGCCTCTTCTATTTGTTTTTTATTATAAAGATTTGCAAAAAGTTCATATAATTCAGCAGCCAATACAGACAATATGTTTGTTAAAATATAAAACCTCTGGCTATTCATTTTCCAGGGCCTGATGAAGCACATTGTCAGGCTGAATATTATAAAACAAGCACATAAGGTCAGAATGTAAAAAATACATCATGTAACCATAACAAACATCATTATGACCAACAAGGAGCTCAAGTACCCAGTAACTGTCTGGGAATTCTCTGCTGAAAAGCAGCAATCTGTTTCTAGGGAAGGAATAAGGGTAGGATAGGCTTCATTAATTGTGATTGGTCTCTTTTTTCACCACTTGGGATGAAAGTCAGGGATCAATCCCACAGTTTCCCATGCAATCTGAAGCCCAGCACTTGTTGTTTTCTCCAGAGACTCTGTGATAGTGAGGACAGGGGTGAACTTCTGTCCAGGAATGTCCTCTGCCTCCCCCAGACCTTCAGCGAGTGGTGCTGGTCACCAAAACAAATAGCAATTCCATCCCAGAATTTTGTTTCACGTTCCTCCTGCCAGCTTCACAAAGGCTACGAGAAACTACAGCAGGAATGCCCTAAAATTCCGAAAAAAAAAAAAAAATCATACTGATGTCTGATCAGGATAAAATCATCTCACTGGGCTTCTGTCATCTCTCAGGTCAGAACAGAAACCAGGGTAAGGCCAATAATGCCAAACTGAACTGATCAATGGAACACAAACCAGGGCCAATAATGCCAAACTGAACTGATCAATGGAGCACAAACCAGGGCCAATAATGCCAAACTGAACTGATCAATGGAGCACAAACCAGGGCCAATAATGCCAAACTGAACTGATCAATAGAGCACAAACCAGGGCCAATAATGCCAAACTGAACTGATCAGTGGAACACAAACCAGGGCCAATAATGCCAAACTGAACTGATCAATGGAACACCAGCCAGGGCCAATAATGTCAAACTGAACTGATCAATGGAACACAAACCAGGGCCAATAATGCCAAACTGAACTGATCAATAGAGCACAAACCAGGGCCAATAATGCCAAACTGAACTGATCAATAGAGCACAAACCAGGGCCAATAATGCCAAACTGAACTGATCAATAGAGCACAAACCAGGGCCAATAATGCCAAACTGAACTGATCAGTGGAACACAAACCAGGGCCAATAATGCCAAACTGAACTGATCAGTGGAACACCAGCCAGGGCACAGCCAATAGTGCCAGACTGAGCTGATCAATGAATTGTATCTTCTGCTGCCTCAAAGTAGCTCAGTCCTGTGTTGAGCTGAGCCTTTCCTCAGGCATCAGGCTCCTCAGGTTCTCAGATTTCTTTCACTGCCAAAGGAAACAGACTTTCTCCCTTTTTCCATTTGGAATGTACATATTTATTTATTTATTGCATTCTAAATTTAAAATTTCTCCTGCATTTACTGCTGATGAAAAGGATCAGGGAACACTGCAGTCAATAAGAAAAGGGAAGTGCTATCAACATTATATTATTGTTTCTTAGGAAAAACTCAAAAGTGACCTAAAGGTTGTTCCCTTACCACTGCTGCAGGCTACATTTAAAATCAAAATTTAGTCTGAGCTAATTAGCAGTAGCAAGTAAATGGCCCTGATCATTGGCTCCTGTAAATTACATTCTTGTAGTGTGCTCCAACAAGAAGTGTTCTTTCATTTCAGTCGTTAGGGAATGTTTTATAGCAAACTGTAAATCACAGCTATGATCGTTTTCCTTGTACAGCTCTTGGCACTGATAAAGTCATCTTGAAAAATTATCAGCAAAATTCCCCCCAATGCCAATGGCAAAATGTTCCTAAATTGATAGAACTTTTGCCTTAAATGAATGTTGCTGGGAGCAAAAATTAACTGGGAAGGGGAGTCTGGTAATCATCACATATACCACACAAAGCAGATGTTGAATGATAGGAAAATTAGGAAATTAATCCACTCAATCCATGCAATGTGATTTATTGACTGAGAAAAGAGAGGCAAACCTCAGATTACAGGGCCAGAAGGGGGGAAAAAAACCCTGTTTGGGCAAAATCCTCTCTCTTGAGGTTTTAATTCTGTGCCAAGAAAAAGGTTCCTTTAACAGCCTTCTGTGCCAAGGAAAAGGTTCCTGGTGGCCAACTGCTGCCATCCTTCTGGCCAAAGTGCTCCTGCCTGGCTGGATCTGCCCTTTCCTGCAAATAAACTGCAGCTCCCATTCCCCACCCTCAGCAAGAAGGAAATTTCTCACACTTTTTCTCTTATTGGTTTATTAGTGCTGGAGAAGGGACTTACACCCCTGTTGCCACTGAAAATGTTCCTCTCAGCATATCAAGAACAAATTTATTTTTGCCTGTAGCAGGTGTTACTCAGAAATCTCAAACAACAAGTGTTTGAAACGCTATAAAAGTAATGATTTGGAAGTTTTATATAGTTTTCTGCATAAATGATATTAAAATATTTTGCTCCTGCACCTGCCTACTCTTTGCATTAGCATAATTATTCATATCTTAACAAATCCACCAGTGGCATTTGGTTAGATGAACAGAAAAATGGGAGCTTTGTCCATCTGTAAAGCATCTGCCACGTCAGGAAAACTCCTGCAACTTCTATTAATAAAAAGAAAAAAAAAAAAAAAAAGAAAAAGAAAAAGGTGAGGTTTGATTTGTTTTGTTGTTTGATCAGTAGCTCCTCAGTTTTATTTCTTAATTAATCAAGACCACCTGGTGCTGTTAAGGTTTGTTCCAATGAATATTTCCTTTTAAATGAATTCCAGCATACCCACAGCAATCACCAGAGCCCACTCAGACTCACCACCTGACACCATTCTGACCATTACATGATCTCCACTAGAAGAATTCCTGCTGAAATATATTTATCTTCCAGGTGTGAATACAACAGGAAGACAGCATATAATTTTTTAGAGTCTTTGGACATGAGTAGGTTTTGTATAAAGATGGCACAATAACTCATGGGTGCAGCAATAAATCCATTGATTGTGCAGGAGTTTTTCATTGGCAATTCAAAGTCTTCCATGTGGACAGAATAAAATATAGTTAAATGTTCCTCACATTGGCTGAACTGCCTTCTCCCTGGGGTGGGTGTGGGATCAGTAATTGTTGAAAACTCTGACAGGAGAGGAAGAGACAGCAAAGGCAGAACTCTTATATAAATTTATGGGATAATAAAATCATGGGATCATGGATGTAAAATAGATGTAAATTGGATAATAAATGTAAAATGGGATGTAAACGAGATGTCAAATGGGAAGATGGCAGAAACTGTGTCTCATAAAATCATGGGATCAAATGGGATGTAAAATAAGAATGTAAATTGGATGTAAAATGTAAAATGGATGTAAAATGAGATGTCAAATGGAAAATGGCAGAACATGTGTCATAAAATCATGGGATCATGGATCATGGGATGTAAAATCATGGGATGGTTTGGGCTGGAAGGGATCATGGATCACGGATGTAAAATAGGGTGTAATGGGATGTAAATGGGAAAATGGCAGAAAATGTTGTCTCTTAATAATTCATGGGATCATGGGATATAAAATCATGGATGGTTTGGGCTGGAGTGCACCCAACCATGGCAGGGCCAGCTCCCACTGTCCCAGGCTGCTCCAGCCCCAATGTCCAGCCTGGCCTTGGGCATGCCAGGGATCCAGGGGTTTCCTAGAATTCCATTCCACCACCAGCAATTCCTCCCAACATATATTCCAAATTTCCCTTTCTGCAGTGTGAACCCATTCCCCCTCGCCCTGTCACTGCACTTCCTGATGAATTGTCCCTCTCCTCTCTCCTGACATCATCTCCGTGCTGGATCATTTCCCATATTTCTGTTTGAATGTTGTTTCAACTTCATCACTTTCACAGGGGATTTTTTCCGAATCCATCAGAAAGTTCTGCTTAGGAAGGGAAATGAGTGCTTAAAGTGGTGTTACATAAAGAACAACCCCTCTGAGGCTGCGACATGAGGGCATTAATTGGCTCCAATGATGGCTTTGTAATACTTTGACATATTTTTGGATGGTAAAAATGATTTACAATATGGAGCGAGAAACAGTGAGTTATTTTGTGACAACAAGATTTGCAAGTGTATTTATATCATTTAAAGCATTTGAAAGGGAATTTTAGGATGGGGACATTTTAATCCCACTGCATTCGAGATTAAAAATCAGAGTTTAGCGAAAACATGTACTCCTCAGGCTTTTTTTTTTTTTTATTGTTCTTTTTTTTCTGGTATTACAGCCTGCTGTTTGGATTGTCAAAGATGTGTAAGTAGTTTTAAGAAATGTGTCAAGCTGACACAAAATATTTTATAAGGCTTTGCTTCTCCTAGTTACAGTGTGTCTTATTTGGCGAGCTTTCTTTCGCCTGACAATGAATTTTTATTTTCTAACTCCTTCATCCCTCAGTCTTGTCACAGAAAAATTATAACAAGAGCATAATCTACATGTGATTTGGGCAGCAAATTCTGTGATCATTTTGGCTTTCAGGATGGCTCAATCACCTCAGTAATCAGTGGTTCTAGTCAATAATAAAGCAGAAAGGTTTTTCAGTTAGTTTGCCAATCACTTCAGCCTGATTTGCAGAGTGGATTTAAAACATTAAATATCATACAAGGAGAATAATAAAAACATGTCCCTGTCAGGTGTAGTGTTACACAAATTTGCACTAGTTTGTGTCTGAAAATGAGGGTACTCAATATCCCTCAGAATCTACTCTTAAATCTCACCTAAAGTGGAAAGAATTTAAGGTCTGACACTAATTATTTGTAACTTTGCATGGAAGAGCAGGAGGTCTGTAACAGAAAGAAAACTGCTGCTTTAAAAGGAAGAAAAAATGCTTTTCTCAACTAGAATGTTTCTATAAATTATAATCTCAATCCCCCTCTGAATTCAAAGTTCAATGTCCCCAGCCACAGCTTGGAACAATTATCTGTCAAGAACTGCACATATCACAAACAATCTTGAAGTAAATAGAGCACAATCTAAAGGAAAAAAAATCCTATGTGTCTTTCTTTCATTGCTAATTAAAAATGTATTTTTAGCATAAAAGAGGATATAATTTTTCTAATTTTTGTTGAGCAGAATCAGTCATTTCAAAAGGATTAATACCCTGAAGATAGTGTGGTGCCTTATTTGGGGAGTTCTCACCAGGAAATTGGAGTCTGAATTGTTAAAACTTTGTTAGATACCACACAAAACAATGTCCATTGGGCAACAAAGTAATTTCACTAGAATAATTGCACAGTTCCTCTTTTCTTTTGTTTTCTGCTGTCCTGTGTAACCTTCCAAGGTACAGTGAGCTGTACCACCTCGGTACCACTCCTTTATTTGTTCCCTGAAAGTTACAAACTGCAATTGTTCCAATGTTTGAGGTTTTTTTTTTTAACCAAATGATGTCATGTTAAATGCAGCCAACACATTTTGCCAGCCATTTTTTTTAAATTTTGATCAGCTTCAGATCAAAGCTTTTGTGTGAAAAATCAGAGACTGATTCAAATCATGCAGGGTAGGGGAGGACTCAATATCCCTTACATTATCAAGCTAAAGTTTTAATAACAAAACTTTTAATCAGATCACCCATAAAACTCTTGAAAATCAGCAAATATTGGTTTGCAGGAGATGGGTAACCCAAAGAAATGGCCACAGTGAATCAACATTCCCGAATTTAATAAGGCTGTTATTGAGTTGATATTTAAATTTCCCTCCGATGTATTCAGCATCTCATATGTCTGTTTGTATTAAAACAAGGCTTTTCCACCAATTTTAAAATCAAGTAGAAAAGTCTGCCATCCACATTTTGCCACTACACTGATATAGATAATATAAATATCCAGTGGAGAGTGCAAAATTAATTTTGAAAGAAAAGATAGCTTTCCCTCCCACACAATTTCATCCAGATTTTCCCATTGTTTACCTTTCCTTTTGTACTTGCTCTCCATCAGCACTGATATTGTTTGGCTGATATTGCTCTGCTAAAGCTTTCTTCTTACCACAGCCTGGCTGTTTTCATATAAAGATAATTTTAGATCCAAACCAACGACGTTTCTTTGAAGACAAATGAGCTTTGCCTGGCAACAACAACTTTCAAGATAGTAACGTTTACTGAATTCCAAGCGCACCCTTGCAAAAATATTTTCCAGATCTCTCGAAGATCTGGCAGGATTTATCAAATTGTTGCTGCTGACATGTTAATGGAGAGATGGGGTTTGTGTGCACATGCACTCTCTGCCGCTGTTTCATGGCTTTCACTGGAGCTGAAGCAGAATTTAAAGTTCCTGTGTGATAAAAATCAGGGCCAGATAAAAATGGCCAATAGCTGTGCCAGAGCACATCCAGGACTTCTCAAGCCTTTGAAGAGTTTTCAATTTGTGGCATTGAGCAGGGAAGCAGGGAAGTGTCACCAGGATCTGGTAGTGATCCCTTAGGATTTTTAGTTTCTGTATTTCCATGGATCTGTATTCTTGTACTTCTCCAGTGCACAGCACTAAAGCTCCTGTTCTCCCATCTTCAGACAAAACAATTCCTCTCTGGGCCTGAAATCCAAGGACACTTCACTGCCTCAGAGCCCCAAAATATGGAAACAACAGAGAATTGGGGGGAGCAAACTTGGGGTGATTGACACCATCAGCTGAAGGTGTCATTGGAGAATTGGGGCCCGATATGTTCATGAGACAGAACTGATCAAAGGGGAAGATCTCGTGACTTGGGGTCCATTTTGGGTGCAGCCTCAGGAGGAGGCTTTGTCTGCCCTCAATGTACCAACAGGCCTGGATTAAATTTGTCTGCTTTATTCTCTTCACTTTGTCTGGGCTCTGTTTCAGGTGAGCTCTGTTTTAGGCATCAGTAGGAGACCAAATCCTGTCAGAGCCCTGCAGGCTGGCTCAGGAGGAGCAGGGAGGGGTTTGCAGGCAGCAGCTGGATCCCAGGTTGGGAAGAGCAGCTGGGACGGGCTGGGAGAGGCCACAAATCCCAGCAGAACCATGGACAGCACCGGGGATTTCTTTTCCTCTTTCCTATTTTTCCCATTTTCCACCCTTGAGCCCCTCTCATCTCCCCAGAGCCCATCCCACCCTCTCATGAGGATCTCTGCAGGATGCTGAAAGAAATGATTCCCTTTATTCCTCCTCCTGCTGCAGCTCCTCTGGAGGTGGGGAAATGGCTGGAGAGGACAGCAGAGGATGCCCTGGAGATTTTGGGGAGTTTTTCCTGCTTTCCCTCAGCAGCAGGGGCTGGGTGTTGCTGTTCCCACTCGCCAGCTGTGGCACAGGGGTTCTTGTGTCACCTCCTGTGTCCTGCAGCAGCTCCACTCATTGCCACAGAATGTTCTGGCCTGGAAGAGGTGACAAGGCTGGGTCAATCCTGCTCTCCTCGTCTGAGGGATGATGCTGGCAATCATTAGAGAAAAATTAATCTTGTTATGTGAAGGATGTGACAATAGGGGAAAATGTCAGCTGTGAAATGCACACAGTCACTCAGAGAGATTACTCTGAAGAGATAACCATCCTTTAAATAAAAGTGAAGAACTGCAAAATTGTTTTAATTATCCAATCACATTTACTTACTTGGTATAATGTTCTACAGAACGCTTTGATTTTGAATTGAACAAAGAAGAAAATTACTTAAGGACCTGTTCTGATCAAGTCCCAACCTTCCTGTGGTAGATTTGAATGTTTTTCTTTTTAACTAGAATTTCCTCTTTCTTTTGAGAACCATTTTTTAAAATACCATTCAATTCGACAGGTAGCAATATAATAGACATGGATATAATTTTGTGCTTCTGGTAATCTATATAAAATGACCCACATGAATCAGTTTGAATGATTGAAAGCCTTATATTAATTTGGACTCAGGAAAAAATCTCCTTGGCTGCCTATGTAAAGTAGGGTGACAATCCTAAATGATTTAGTAATACTCACAAAGACACAAAACTTTAAAGCTTACAGGCTTCAAACAGATTTGTTTCTTTTTCTCTGATGATTTTGCATACCTTTGACCTTGCTGTAAAACTACTGAGCCAAGGGAAAGAGACAGAAAAATATGCCTTCAAATAAAAACAAACCCTTTAAATACGTATTTGATGGAAGGTTGAATGCACAGCTTAAAAGCTGCATTTTTAACAGCCCCCCACTAAAAGAGATTGTGAAGCTCTCCCTGCTCACATGGGGAAAAGGCTTTTGCTCAGAAGCCAACACAGCAGAGAAAAACTGGGGAACAACAGCATCATCCTGGAGCTCCCCAGGGAAAAACTCTGCTGCTGCCGTCACGTTTTCCATCACATCTACCTCTAACTGTGCTCCAAAATATCAGTGATCCTATTCATCACTCCTGACTGCCATCCCCAACCTCACACACTAATTTGGCTACAAAAGAAATCTGAAGGATCATCTGTATTTTTCCTTTGTTGTGCTAATCAACATCAAAGGCTGGGTTATTTCTCCTCAGTGACACTCACTAACTGAGAATTAATCTGCAGAGTTATTTTTTCACCTGGACAAACACAAGAAGACTTTGAATTCTTTTAGACTTTATTTATTAAATCAAAGAGACCTATCTTGTCCTGGGATGAAAGACAATTCCTTTCCTTGTTCGTATTGGAAAAATTCCCCTTTTGGAGCATGTGAACTGAATTACAAGAATAGAACATGATTTGTGGGTTAGAATTCCTGCTTCCTAAATTTTTCTTGAGTTTATAAAACTCTTTAAATTACAAATTACTTTATGATTCTTATAGTTAAATTCATATTTCTGATGTTTTTTCCTCAGCAGAATTCTTTGAACACCTATTTCATTAATATCATGACAGCATAAAAGTGATGCACTTGGTATATAACGTTGGATTAAATTCAAAGTTATTTCTTTAGCAGTAACTTCATTTTGCAAAGACAGATATATTTTAAATGAGTGGGTTTGAGGTGGGTAAATTTCTTTTTTACTCAATCAGTTGGTTAAAACATATAGTTTTAAAGTGCCACACTATAACATAATTTCATCTGGCATAATTTCATCAGCAAAGTGATATCAAGAAAAAGACTGAATGTTTTCCTAAAGAGATGTTATTGTTCATATCCATAATCCTTTAATCCTACAGGGATAATGGCTGACTCTAATGGCTGTTTACTCAAGGAAAGAGGAAGGATTTTATCCTCCCAACAATTGCCCAGCGTTCCCATTAACAGTTTGTGTTTGTCATAGTGCTACTCAGTCTGGGCTGAAATGTCCCATTTTCTTCTTTTAAAAACATCTATCAGAATTAGTTCATCCGTTTCTGGAAATAAGAGTCAGGAAAATGACTTTCCCCCTTGTTATAAAACTTGCAGTGACCTTCTCGTCCATCATCTGTGTCATTTATAATTCTGAGCTTTGGCAGAGGTTGCTGGGCATGTCAAGGGTGAGCTTTTTGCCATCCTCTTGAAAGTCACCCAAGTCTGACAGTTCTGGCCTTTGGAAATTGCAAGTTGCCTGTGCCCAACAGGTAATTACTGGCTCCTCAAAACTAAATTTCTTTAAGAACTCAAAGATTGTGACTCTGGATAACTACAGGTCAAGTGGGCTATTTTAACTAAGGAGAAGCAACGTGCTTTTCAACTTCTCCCAGAAAGAAAAAAACAAAATATGGAGGGGTTAGTATCAAAGTCTCATAAGGATCAAAGGCATGGAGCCAAGGATGCCAGGTTTGGAGCAGTAAAATTGCACAAAACTCTTTGAAATGGGCAGTCTCAGGGTATTGAACAAAGGCATGGAATTGGAAAAAAGGCAAATGAAAACTGGAATATTTCTGCAAAGAAAATTCATCAGCAGATTGGGGCTGATGAACTAAAAGCAGAAAGGTGTTTCTCAAAAAGTAACAATGTAAAAAACCTGGGAATGGAAAACAGCAATTAAGAAATAAATCCTGCAAGCTGAGGGAAAGGTCTGTGGTGGAGAAACGGAGCAGATCGAAATGAAGATGGAAATGGGAAAGCAACTGGAAGCAGGAAAGCTCTGTAAGTACAATATAGAAATGTAAGGAGAATTAGGCACTATGTAGGGCTGCCAGGAGGGAAGAGAAAATACAAGAGAACAGAAAATACAAGAGGGCATGAAGTATAAAACAGAATGTTAAAACAAAAACAATACAACAAGAATTTGATTTGTTAATAAACATTTTCCATATCACAGCCTGGAGAATCCATTCATGACTTTCACTTTGCTGTGTGTGAAACTTGCTGTCTGTGTGTGATGGTCCCTTATGGTGCAGGTTTGGGATCTGCTGTTTCCTCCACAGTCAGCACAGCCCAAGTGCACCCAGAACATTATCTCACTGGTAACAGCCCTGGGAATCCATGTGTGGGCACATTCCAGCTCATTTGCCTTCAATCTAACAATACAAACACTCAAAATCCATACCCCTGTGCAATGAACACACCAAACAAATGCCAGGATTCAAATCTGTGCAGCCAATGGCTGGGAATGATCTGCATTTGGGTTCTGCAGGTTGGTCCCACTATTTCCCCCCAGGACCCATGACATATTTTATTGGGTTGCTTGTTTCAAGTGATCTGAAGGATGTTGTTTGTGGGACTTCTTTTTGTTGGAGGTGAAAAATGAATAATCAAAGAGGCAGAAGGTTCAGGAATCAGGAAGGTTGGTTTAAAATCCTTATTAAAGCATCTGAATGTCATCTGACAGAGCTGAGCTGCCTGTGCCACAGAGCTCTCCATGGCTTTTCCAGAGGATTCCTTGTTCTCACAGACTGCAAGCCAAATGAGATGCCTCACAGCTGCAATCAAAGCCAGTAGAAGTCACTGAAAGAAAATGAAGTTAAATATTTTGGGCTAAATAAGTGGCAATGTGGATTTGCTTCCAAAAAGGAGCAGCAGATTCCATCTGTCTATTCATGAGGAATGATTGTGCCAGCTCATCCCAGGTGCTCTGAGCATCCCATCAGACTCAGAGCTGGCGCAGAGGAGTCTCACAGGACACAGGGTCACAGGGCCACGGAGCAAATCAGGCTGAAGGGACAGCAGGAGGTCACCCAGGCCATCCCTGCAGCCCTCCTGAGCTCCACAGAAAGGTCACTCTGCCTGTTCCCCCACTCTGGAGTCACTGTGGTGTCACCCACCTTGTCCAAGTGCTGCAGAGGGCGTGACACAAACACCCCTTGTATTAAAACACACGGAATTGGTATCACTGTCAGTGATAATACTGATTTTATCTCAGTAAAATTCATAAAATTATAATTTCCTCATCCTTCACTGTCTTCACACTGCCTATGGCCTGAATTGGATTGTCCTGTGGCAGATGCCTGATATCCATGAAATTCAGAAAATGCATTAACACAGAGCAAATGCAATTTAATGCTCTAGAAGATTTGTTAGTGTATTACTTTAAAACTATCTGAACAGAGAAATATTTGATTTTGTCAAGAACATTGGGCTATCCAATTTTTTTTTACAATAATCATGATTGCTTTTTATTGGTGCAAATGAGTCTGACTCCAAATAAACTAAATTACCAAGCAAGGAAAATAATCTAAAACAAGGAAGAGAACGCTAATGTTTAAGAACACTTTTAAAAAACCATTTACACTTATAACATTTTGTTTTGTTTTGTTTTGTTTTGTTTTGTTTTGTTTTGTTTTGTTTTGTTTTGATCAGTAGCTCCTCAGTTTTATTTCCTTGAGCTTAATCTAAGAATCACCTGATGCTGTTAAGGTGTTTTTACCAATGAGTATTTCCTCTAAAAATGAAGTTCATTTTTTCATCCTTATAACACTGAAGGATGCACAAGTAGAGTATCTGATTTTACTTCATGTGTTTAAAAACACCCAGTGTCACCATTAATCCAATCAGTTAAATTTCCAGCCAGGCCTTCATTTATTTCAAGTGACAGCAGGCTGGAATGGAGGGAGTTTGGGATCCTCAAGGAAATAATTCAACAGCAAAGCCAGCACTGAGCTCCAGCAGGAGCTGTGCACTCACACCCAGGCTCAGGCTGCACCTTCCTGGAGCTCCTCTGGAGGGATTTTATCTTAGGTGAAGCTCCTGTTGAGCCCCAAAATGTGCTGGGTTGAAAATGCTGCCTTGGATCCGAGATTTTGGGTCAGAAACTCTTGGGATGAGCTCTCAGAAGAACAGGAGTGGTGAGACCCACAAGGATCCCTCAGCATCAGCAATGGCTCAAAGGGAAATGGAAACACAGGAGAAAAAAAAGCATCTAAAGAGAATTAATGCTGGCTGGAAAAGCAAAAGAGAAATAGGAAATCTGATTAGAAATAATAATGGATTTGTGCAAGTTTGCGGTCTAAAAGGAATCCTCTAAGGGTAGCCTGGCCAGGTAGAAATGGTGATGTAACGATTCTGTGAGTAAAGTTCTGTGCAAACAGAAAGATTTGGCAGAAAAATATGTGGGAGTGGAAAAAGCCATTTAAAAATATTTAATAATAATTCTGTAAATATTTTATCAACATTTCTGGACTGTGTTACAAAGCTCTTCCTCTATCCTGTCCAAACCCAGCCATTTTCAGGTCCCAACCCCATTTCTGCCTGAAGGATTTAGGCTCTGGGTTCATACTGTTGCCTCATTACATGTCCAGGTAGCTGCTGATTTTTACTACAGAATTTAAATTTTGGCTTTAACACACAGTCTGCAACTATTTCTTCTTTCTTTTCATTTTGATAAGTTCCTCATTTGTATAAAAGAACACGTTATTTTCATTCCGAACAGCGATTAAATATTTGTTCATTTATTAATGCCTAATTCACGAACAAAATAATGTCTATTTGTCTGTCAGATGTGTAGGATTTGCTCCTATTGCAACTGAATTCAATGCCTTTGACCCCTTGGAGCCCTCTATAAGCACAATTAATGTAATCTTCTCCCTGGCTCTCTATTCCTGCTTTGTCTGCTTTGTTCAAATTCATCACCTTCCAAGCAATTCCACAGGGCATGTTATCTCAGCTCCTTGGGGGGAGCTTTCATGGCAGCAAATACCTGGGCATTTAATTACATTGCAGGAAATTATGAGATTGCACTCTCCAGTTTTATCTGGGAAGGGGAAAAGGGAACTCTGGATATGTTGTTTATGAATTCCATACGCATGGCAGGGTCACCTGTTTGATCACTTTATGGTAGGGGGTTAAATTCAAGGAGATGGGGAGGGATAAAGCTGCCTGAAGAACCCACAGAGCTCTGGAAGCCTCCCTGCTCTCACACACATGGATTTTTCCTCCCCTCTACAAGCCCAGGACCAAAGGGAAATTTCAAAGGGGGTAAGAGGACAACTTGAATGGGGTCTCAGGAGCTCCTCAGAGCGAGGGTGCGAGTGGAAACAAATCAATAAAACCCCACAGACACTTCAGTGAACACATTATTATCCCCCTTTTGATAATAAGTTTCCATATTACATTTTATCAGGCACACTAAAAAATATGTATATTGATATCTTCATTACACCTCCTTCTCCTGCACTACGAATTTCTGGGTGTACAGGTAAAAAGTCCTTTTTATTTCTCCTTAAAAACCTGATTATTTATCAGTGTGAACTACCACCACTGTCCCAGAGGAACTCACTGGCCAAACTCACAGAGTCCTGTCAGATTAACATAGTTTGTACAATTTGAGGTTATAACCTACAAAACAGGGCCATGTAATCCCTTATAAAGCGAGATGGCAGCAGCAAAATCAGCTCCCCAAGGTGCACAGCAAAGAATTCCTGCTGCAGTTTGCCATTTCCAAAGGATAAACCAGAAGACAGCACAGACACAACCCAGAGCAGGACCTGGCTCCCAAACAGAGCTGGCTGAAGGCTTGAAATGCATCCCAAACCTGTCCTGCACTTCAGAAGTGAAGCCCATTATTCCATCCCCTGCAATAGCTGATATTTATATTAATGAAACCTGGCCTTTACCCAAAGAAGCAGCTCTTTCTTCCTTACAGACAAGGGAGAGAAAAACACAGAACCATTTTTGTTTGCATTTCTGATTGCAAGAGTTTGTTGAATACATTCACCATCCCCTGCTCAATCTACAACATTTGTGATGTTCACAGGAATCAAACAAAGCTTCCAGATGTTGCATTCTCATTATCCACAAGAATGAATTATCTGTCTGTAATCTAAAAATTACACTTATCCATTTTTTTCCACCATTTTCTTAAAGTTTATCAGTTGGATTTTTAAAAATGCTGCTCTGGTTTCTGTTGAATAGAGTGCATTTATCTCAGATATTCTTCTAAACTGTGTTACTGAACACCTAAAATATGTTTTACCTCAGACTGTGGCAGGGGTGGGATGGGATGGGCTTTAATGTCCCTTCCAACCCAACCCACTCCCTAATTCTATGATACAGGAGATCTCTGTAGATATTTGTAACAAATGCCTCCCCTCACCCCCATTTCCAGAATTTTCACACACGAGTTGAACCACACAAAAGTCATTGCAACTCCTTATTTATCCCGCAGTCCAGGAGGTACCTGATGTAAAATCACATTCACTCACCTCTAAGCAGACAGATTATCACCTTCTGGGAGAAGTGAAACTACACAGCTTTTTTAAGATGTGTGAGAGAACACTACAGCAGTACTGAAGGAAGAGGAAGTAGCTCAATATTGGTTCCATAAGACAAAAAAAAAAAAAAGATTGTGACTGTCTGATTAAGGAAAATATTGGAAGGTAGGGTAGTGCAGGTATTACTAATCCCCTTAACAGAAGGATTTTATTAGATTTTTAGTAATAAACGGCATAAGTGAAACATTCTCAGGTATTTTGAGTAGTCAAAATTGCTTTTTTTTTTTTTTTTTTTTTTTTTTTCCCCAGGACAGTTAAGATGTGAAACTCATTTGAGCCATTTCTGCTTCTACATCTTGCAGATTCCATAATTAGAAGTCAGTCTCATAGGGGTTTCTATGCATTGATAAAAGGCTGTGCTTTACCATAATTTTGAGGTGATAACAATCAGAGAGAGGCTGTTGAGCAGGTTTGAGGCTGGTGAGAAGCCAGGGAAGTGTTGGTGTCAGGGCCACGTTACACCCAGTTAATGTGTCTTATTCATTTTATTCCCAGTGCCACTACCACACTCCCAATCTTTGCTATTGCTTTACAAAAATGGATGTAAGGAAATAATTCTGCCCCCTGGGCACAGCCCAGGACACCCTCCCACACAGCTTTTCCAGCCCTTCACTCCCACCCCAGGAACTGAGCTCTCCACCAGGAAAACTGATGAGGAACAGCAGGGGATGGATCCTGCCCGTGCCGTGGTGCTGATGGATTTGGGGATGCTCGGTTGCCATGGCGATGGCATGGCCTGGCCATGCTGGGAGAGGTTACTCCAACAATACGGAGGTTGTGTTTTGCATGTGCAGTCAACTTAATTAATCCTGACATGGTGAAGAACAGAGCAAGAGTCCCTTGGAAGAGCTTTTTCTTTGCAACATTTCCCGTGTCCTTGAACGCTGCACTCAGAAGGTGGTTGTACTTAATAAGAAGTCTTCTTTTTTTTTTTGTTTCAAATCCCACATTTAGACTCAAAATCATTGAAGCAAAGGGCTTTTTAATCATGTTATTCTCACTCTAACAGTTTGCACTGGTTGACTACTTCTTCAGTGTGCTTCAGTTAATGATTTAAGAAACACCCTAAAAACTCTGAGTACCATTCTCAGTGAATAGCAAGGTATAGGACAAGTGTTTTATTTTGGAAGTAAAGAAAAATGGAATGTAGAGATTATACAGAATATAGAATGACAGCACATATAGGTACAAAAAAAAATAGAAGACAAACTGAGAATGGAAGCAAAAATCCTTATTTCATGGCATCCATTAATTCATTATTTTTATTTTCATTCACAAACATTCCACTATATGTGAAAATATTGTGAATTATTCATTTTTTCCCATGCATTCATGCAGTTCAGCATTCACAGGCCAGTACTTTTGTTAAAAAATAAAGGTAGAACCTGATAGAATGCAAAATATATTAATTCTGTGTGTTCAAAGTGGTTTTGAGGGTGAAGTACATTCACGATATAGACCAGGTATAAAAAATAATTATATTTTGGCCACTGGAAAAGTGGCCAAACATTTTAGGTTGCTTTTGATTTTCAGGAGCTCAAACCTATACTCATATCAGTAACACACTGTACTAATAGTTATTGCTGCTATTTTGAATGATAAAAAATTCTAAATGGAATTAAAAGGTCTATGTCCCCTCTCAAGGCCAAAACGGGACCATACTTCCAACTTTAGCTTCAGATTTAATATTTCTTTTTCTAGTTAATTTCCAGCTATAATTAAGGGGAAGAGCTACTTTTACCTCTTCAGTAGAATAATATTTTTATCCTTCTCTGCACTCATCTGTGTGACACATAAGGTTGCAGGTTGCTTAGAGTCTGTCTTTAAACTGTCCATTAATTCATTTAAAAAGCCAAATTATTTCTTTCTTTGAAAATACACTCAACAACCAGAATGTGCCTGTAGAAGCATGGAAGGATTTTGTGGAAAACACAACACCAAGCATGTGATTTTTGTTTTTCCCCTCAGCTTTTTCAGTTGGAAAAAAATAGCAAAAGCCCCACAAACCTTGTCTGTAAAGTGAAGGAAAAGCAAACCCATCACCACTGCAGGCACCATTCCTCTCAGCCCTGATTCCAGAGGGGATAACAGACATGACCAATGAGCCCAGACCCTGACATTCCCTAATGCCTCCCTCACATGGGCACAGCTTGGCCACAAATTAGCCCTGCTGCCACCTGCCAGGAAAAAAAAAATCTTTTTGTCCTCCTCTCTGCCCATGCAGTCTCAGAACTCCCAAAAGACACAATTTGTCATCACTCCTAGTAGCAGTCCCTGCTTCCTTTAGTAAAACAATTTCTAACCTAACACTTTATCTAAGTTAATCTATTGTTTCCACCATCCTTTTTTATTTTAGGAATTATTAGAAAGCATTAAAAGTACAGAAAAAAACATTAATTACTACTCAGCCTGTTTCATAATAATGCCTCATTTCTGTAAAGTCTTTAAGTCACTTAGTTCACATATTCAAGACTTTTCTCCCTTTTAACTACAGTTCTTTTAGAGTTTGACCATGTTAGGATGATTTTCCATCAGATTAAGCACAGTTTCATGTTTTTTACTCAGCTGTGGCTGCCCCTGGATCCCTGGCAGTGCCCAAGGCCAGGCTGGACATTGGGGCTGGGAGCAGCCTGGGACAGTGGGAGCTGTCCCTGCCATGGCTGGGTGGGATGGGGTGAGTTTTAGGGTCCCTTCCAACCCAAACCATTCCATGCTAGCAGCTTAGTGGAATTCACAGCAAAATCCATGGAAAATTATCTGTCTTACCACTATAATAACCCTTTCTGAGAGCCATACCTCAGCTTTTCTGCTCTCTGAATCACAGAAATAAAATATGTGAAGCATGAAGCATTTATGAAAGGCACTTCCTGCTTTTCATATATATCTACTTTTCATATCTGGAACACTTAAATTGGATATACGGGGTTCATTGTGGTTTAGTTTTTAATATCCACTAAACTATTCTCTTCAATTTTCCTTCCACCGAAACAAAGGAAATGAGTTAAAATTACTAATAAAACTCTAAAGACATATAAAAATACAGCCAGCAGTGACCCTTAGCTAGCGATGGCTTTGGGAGGCCACCTCCATCAAAATTTACAACATGTCATTTTTATCCATGAAATGAGCAAGAAAGGAAATAAGGTAAAGATAAGAAAGTCAAATAAAGGGCTGCTTGGAAAACTTAATTTCACTTGGAGATAATTGTATCATCTGCATCTTGGAAACAGTAATTTGGCATGTCTAGGGACAGGAAATGCAGGCCCAATAACGAAATGAGATGCAAAGATGAGATTTTGGAAGGTTGCAACTTTAACGCAAAGGCCTTTTTTTGGTAGAAATGCTGAATCCCCTTCTGTTACATCGGCTCTGCCTAATCCTCAGGCAAATCTGCTCTACCAGGGGCTCCTCCCAGCCCTGAAAACTTGGTTTAGAGGGTCACAAAGCACCTGGAGCAGCTGGGCGACTGTTCTTATATGGCAGCAGCAGTCAAAGGGACCGACTTCTCACTTCCTCAGAAGCCTTTAACGCTTTTAAACACCACTTTGAAAGATTCATGAGCTTTAACTCAGAGCTTTCATTACAAGCCACTTACAAAGTGTTGTTATCTAAGTGCTAAAACGACTGTATTTTCAAAAAAAAAAAAAAACCCAAACCAAAAAGCCAAACAACAAATCAAAAAACAAACAAACAAAAAAAACCCAAACAAGAAATACAAAACCAAACCAAAGCAAACCAAAAAGACGACGACAACAACAACAACAAAAAAAAAACAAAAAACAAAAAAAAAAAACCAAAAAAACAAAAACAAACCAAGAAATAAACAGAGAAAAAATAACCACAGGAAAAAACCTATCTCCAACTTGAAACTTCTTTAATAATCATGAAAGATGTCATATCATGACTGGAAACAGCCATGTGGCTTTAGGATTGAGGATTATCCCAACCACCTGATTTTTGCTATGGCTTTTAAAGCAAAAAACATGGACATCTCACCTAGGAAGGGTCCAACGCTTTGATACCTGTGGAAGGAAATGCAGCTTTGGATGAGGATGGGAAGGTCCCAAGGGTCTGAAATCACCGGAAACCCATCACAGGAGGGGTTTTATTTTTAAAGTGCCTTGGGTGTTCTGAGTTCTAGTACCTGAGCATGCAGTTTGGAGGCTGGAAATTGACTCCAAGACAAGAAATTGCTCCTGGTTACTCACTCTGGAAGAGAGATTTTTGTCTGGGATCCAAGGTGCTTAAATAATTCAGCACCTGCAAGGGCATAAAGAAAGAAATAAAGGAAATAAATGACTACTCAGGTCTATATCCTATTGCATTCTAGGCACTCCTAGAAAGGGAAATGCATTTTATCTCCTTGTGTTCTTATGGAATGAACTTCTTCTGTATTTATTTTTGTTGTGTGTCTACAACAGCACAGCCACACATGGAATTGGATTTTACAAGGTTTTAGTCAAACTTTCAGCTGTATACGTGCAGTGATCCTGACTGCAAACTCCACTGTCTCTATCAAACTGCTGGTGTTTGCCTGTTTTTCTTTTCCTATTTATTTTTCCCAATGAATTTCAGATGCTTCTCATTTGGTAACAGGATATTCATGAAGTCTTAATATGAAGGATCAACCCCCAACAGAGTCGAAGACATGGAGGCTACTCAAAAAAAGAGATTGAAAAAAAAAAGTCTGACTTCATGCAGGATTAGATCCATTATACGGATATATAGAAGGATTAGATCCATCACAGGAGGGGGGAAAACGATGTAAAATTACAGGTGTTATTTGCACAATAATTAGCTTAAGTGACTTTTTGCATCTTGATGGCACCTCCCCAACAAAAACTAATATCCAGGGATCAAATATTTGGAGTCTTGAGGTAAGTTCTGCTGCCGAAGTGTGCTAATGAGCTGGGCTACAGAAGATTGACCTTGGCTCTAATTGGGCTCAGGACAAAGCCTTTTACATATTTCCTTTGAAAGGCACCCCTGCCTGATTCTAATTCCGAGCTGTCTGAGCAGTGCACACTCTCAATTACCAGCAGCAAGGGTTACACAAATGGGGAACTGCTGCTTTCACCAGGCCTTCCAAAGGCTGCTCCAAATGCACTTTGGGAGGTGCCACTCACTGCTGCAGTTTGGCTTGGGAAATACCAAGGGCTTGTCTAAAGCCTGTAGGAAACTTCATTCCTGCTTCTCCTTCATGGAAATTCTTTGAGGCGCCATGTCTGGAGTGTACCATGTATATCTTCAGACACAATCATCTGAGAATTATTTATTTCTTCAGGTTTTTCTAAGAGCTAAGGCAGTGGCAGGGATTTAGAGCAGTGGTGGTGCTGGCCACGTTCATGGTCCTGCTGCAGGAGGTGGTGAGCCCTGGGTGTCTCTGACCTTCAACTCAAACTTTTTGGTCCTCAGTAGCCAAAACTGTGCAAATATTTCCTTTGTTTTACAGCTGCTTCCTGCACTTTGCTGGTGTTTTTCCCAAGAGGATATGGTCAGGTTGAAGTGATGCAATGGTTTGTTATCACCGAAAAGGATGACCCCAAGCCGTTGCTCTGCTCTCACACCTTTGTCTCCCTGTCTCACTCTCTCACAGGGTTTGCTTCAAGCCTCAGTCCAGCAGTGCTGTGCACTCCCACCCTTCCTGCAGTCCTGAGCTCCTGGGGTTTCGTGTCCCCACAGCACCTTTAATCACATTCTTTAAGGTTGGGCAGAATTTACTCACTGAGGCTTGGGTTTTGACTGAAGGATGCCAACTACTCCTGCTATGTCCTTCATGATGATATCACAGCCTGGGCCAGCAGATTTCACACAAGGACTTCAGCCCTAATTCCTATCCTTCATTCTAATTAAATATATGTAACTATCAGGGATGTATCATGTCACTTAAAAGTCATGACACTTAAAATCATGCCTATTAAAAAGCAGATTTATCTACTACGTGAACAGCCTTAAATTTCCCTTAAATTTATCCTGTATGATTCCAAAGGATTCAAAATCTCAAGGCAACTCACCAAAGCCTGCAAATCCTTAACCAGGGACTTCTACCTTAATTAGAATTATATGCGACCAGTTAAGGCTCTCAATCCCTTTTTTGCATATTATATTTGCAGTTACTGGACTAAACAAGGTGCATCAACATTCCCCAAATCAGTTTTCTCATTGAGAACAATGATTACGTTAACATGAGCGAAGTTCAGCTCATCCTTGCTCAGCTAACCATTAAATTCAATCTCCAGGCCCCTGGGGAACGAAGCACAGAACAGGAGAATGCCAGCCCGCAAGGCAGAATTCTTCAAACAGGAAGGATGTGCATTGAAGTGTCAGGTCGTCTGTTGTGATTTTGTGGAATAAGTTCAGCAGAGCATCCATTGATTATCAATCAGAATTCATCATATGATATTCTCTGTGCTGCTCAGCATACCAGGGGCCATTAAAATAAAATAATTTTTTTAAAAAAAGGGTGCAAAAAATAATTAAAAAAAGAAGCTTGAATGAAATTCACTTTGCTTCTTCAAGGATGCTTGATTGCTCACTAAACCCAGCCCTTTAAAGCTGTGCACACAGAGGGATTCCTGCTGCCTTCCTGAGGAGTGAGACATCCCAGAAAATGGACTGGGGAAGACTCTAAAATAAAGCAACCTGAGGCCCACACAGGTGTGATGCTGAATAGGTCAGCTCTTCACTTGGTTTGACCTCATGAGGCTCTTCTCAGCTTGATTCTCTGTCCTGAGCCCTAAAACAGAGACTGGAAAAAATTGAGAGAATCCAAAGCAGTTCTGTCATTGCAGTCCCTTCAGGGCCATCCAGGGCAGTCCCAGCCCAGCCAGGGGCTGCACCCACAATGGACAATGGCTCACGGCTTTTTCACCCTTTCTCACTTTTGTCCATTTGCACATCGGGATTTGCTGAATCCTCCAATTGCAGCTGCAGCCAATGCAGTCAAAAACTACAACTTGGCTCCCCCAATTCTCTGTTGTTTCCATCTCTTGGGGCCTGGCACAGGGAGGTGTCCTTGAGTTTGGGGCTGCAGAGGAATTGTTTTGTGTAAAAATGGGAGAGCAGGAGCTCAGCACTGTCTGTGGAGTGTGGAGTTAAACACTCAAGAATCCCAGGGGTACAGAGACATGGAAATAGAGAAGCTGAAATCCTGAGGCACCACCACAGGACAGTGTCAAAGTCCTTGCCAGACTCAAGACAAGCAGCCCCCACTGCTGTCCCTTCTTCCACTGAGTCATTTCCTTGTCAAAGGCCACCACGCTGGCCAAACATGACTTCCCATCATAAATTCGTGTCATCTGCTCCCAATTACCTTCGAGTCCTTAGTCAGATGTCTCAAAACTGTCAGCAAATATGTCCTGGGTAAAACTTCACTGTCTGGGTTCATGGCCAGTTTCGTGACATCAACTGGGAAAAAGCCAAAGCTGAGGAATTCTAACTTTACCCGCAGAAAGTACTGACATGTGCAAATTATCTTCTCTGTCAGCGAAATATGAGCTGGGAATGAAGCATTTTTCAGCACTTATTATGTGCTTGTGGGTACAATGAGAACTTTCCACAGAAATGAAATAAGAACTCCAGCAGCCACCACTCGTGCAGTTTGAAGTTTTATTGCCAAACCAAAACTGAAACCAGAGCCAGTGGAGGCCAAGACTCTTCAATTAACTTCAAAGGACGCTACAGTGTGCACAATGCTCCTGTGGAATGAATGAGAAATGAGGGATATTGGTTTGAATTTCACATTTACTGGAACCAAAATTCAAGGCAAACGTTGGAGATTCCTGTGATCCTTCAGAGGGAAAGTGGTCCATTTTCACAATTTTGAGCTGTTCTGCAGGAGAGGAGCTGCTCTCCCTCGCTTCTGTTTCATGAGCTGTTCTCCACCTCATTGATGCCTATATAACTTGGGTCCAAGTCACAAGATGCTTATATAGCTGAATTTTTAAAATACCTGTGTAACCTGAATTATAACTTATAGTTTAAAACTAATATAACCTGAATTATAACTTTTTAATACTTATATAAGCTGAATCATAACTTTCTATACAATGCAAGAGCCAAATGGAGTAAACTAATTGATATAACCTGAATTATAGCTTTTAATATTAATATAACCTGAATTATATCTTTTTTAATGCTTACATAGCCTGAATCATAAATTTCTATACAATGTGATAGCCAATGTAGTTAACTGGTTGTTTAATACTTAAGTAAGCAAAAACTCACCAGGTGGATAATATTGAAAATGGGGAAGTGCAACTAATTGGGAAACAGCAAAATGAACTAATGAGAAATAGGCAAATGTAAAGCAAATTAGTCATGAGATGAAGAATTTAGACCAGTTAGATCCAGAAAGCCCAAGGAACACCATAACTGTACATGCTCCAAAGGAAAAGTTGAAAATTCCAATGTGAGGAAGACCTGGAGCCTTCATTGAAGAAGACCCCCAGGACCACCACAATTGGGGAAGTACAGAAAAACCATTTATAACCATAAGGTAATCTTGTGTAAATTAGTTCTGGACATGTATATGATGATGCTATTTTGACACAGCAGTATTAAAAAATATTTATTGTATAAAAAAACACGACACTTGACAAAGGTGGGTGAGTTGGGTGGAGAAATCCCCCTCACCTCCAGCGCTGCCATAAAAAAAATCCCTGCTCTACAGACACCGCTCTGTGGGGTTTTATTTATAGCCTGTCTTTTCAGGCTTTAACATCCCAGAATGAAAGGGGACAACCTGCACACAAGGGGAAATAAATGATCAAAGCTGTGCAGAGTGGGATTTATGGAACTGTCCCAACGGGCGTGCAGTGAGAATGGCAGCCACAGGTGTTAAAACAAATTCTTCCTGGGTAGCTCTTGGTGGGACAGGGAAGGATTGGAAGGCAGGAATTTGCTCTCACCAATCTCCTGAAAGTGGAAGTAATTCTTGTTATTTTTTTAAAGGAAATTAATTAGAATTCTCCCTTCATGAGGGACCGTGAGCTGTGACCTACAGCTCAATAAAGTCACCTATTTGTGTGTCCAGCCCAGATCCCCCTCAAGGGACCCCACACCACCACCCAAGGCTTGCAGAGCTCCCAGCTCTGTCAGCACTGAAGGATCCTTCCACTGAAGCTTTTGTGCTTCCTCAGCACATCCCCTCCTGCCCCACTCCCACCAGACTCGTGGCAGTGGATTTGGGTGCTTCAGCTCTGTAAAAAGCCAAAGATGGCAGAAGAACCAGAACACTGCTCTGGATTTAATCCTGCACACCCTGAAGTGGAGGATTCTGCCTGAGGCAGTCTGAGCTCAGGATTCAGTGCCAGGGACTCTGTCCTGGTGGTCAGATGGCCGGAGTCAGGACTTGCAAAGCTCTGTCACAGCCCCCAAGAGCCTCTGAGTCCCTGGGATGAGTTGCTAAGGCTAAATCAGCACCTCATGCAGTTGTTTTTTCTTGTTAGTGCTTAAGGCTGGCTCCAGGAAAAGCCTTAATAAAATACAAAAGTCTTTATTCAAAAATGGAATAAAATGTCTCATGCCGGGGATTATCATCAATATATATACAGGGAGAGTGAAAATACCCATAATCTGAGCATAAGTATCTCCTTTTCTCTCTATAAACAAAATGGCACTTCTGAAGGGATGCATTTCAGAGAGTTTGCTGAGCTGGGCCAGGATTTTTGCAAGAGCATGAAGTTCCAGGAGAATGGGGAATGGCTTCCCAGTGCCAGAGGGCAGGGCCAGATGGGAGATTGGGAAGGAATTGTTCCCTGTTTGGGTGGGCAGGCCCTGGCACAGGGTGCCCAGAGAAGCTGTGGCTGCCCCTGGATCCCTGGCAGTGCCCAAGGCCAGGCTGGACATTGGGGCTGGGAGCAGCCTGGGACAGTGGGAGCTGTCCCTGCCATGGCTGGGGTGGGATGGGATGAGCTTTAGGGTCCCTCCCAACCCAACCCATTCCATGGTTCTATGGTGCACCCCAAAGCACTGCAGGCTCCATTCAGAGTTGGGATTTCCATTGATTTTTAAAGCATGGGAGCTGTTCCTCCTGCAGAGGCAGCAGCTCCTGTGCCTCACCCTTGTCCAGGGGGGTTCTCATCTATCAGCTCAGGGTGTCCATTTCACACATGTCATGTGCCAGTTCTGAACACTCATTAAAATAAAGTCATAAGTATGAGAGCATTGCAGTGCCCAGTATTCATGGTTTTCAATTCCTAAACTGGCATTTCTTCCATTGTGTCATTATTTTTTAATTTCGTTTTCCAATTGGACTAAATTTAGGAGACTTGTATAAATATTCCAGCATTAAATATTCCACATTTCTCCACACTTCCACACTAAATATTCCATAAATAAATATTCCACACTTCTGACTGAGCCCATACCAAAGATTTCCTTGACCTTGTTGGTATCTGGAACACAACTCAACAGAATAAGAATTTAAAATGAGGATGGATTAACTATGCAAATAAGTGGAAATGTATTATTTCCTGAAAAGTTGCAAAACCAAATACATATGGCAAATTAAAAATTCCCCCAAGGATCTAGACTTTTGATGTAACTGAATACGTTATTGTCAATTACTAAATGGATTTTAAAATCTTCTGATGATTTGTAAACATGATACAACACAGATACAACAATCATCAGATTTGAAAAATTCCTCCATTAGCCCAAGGGAATAATTAAGAACAAAGTAAAATAAATAGTTGCCAGCATTTCTCATTATTTTATGAAAAAAAATATTTCTTAAACACTTATCTTTTAAGTGGGAGGCTTCATAGCAAATACTGTAAAGTGCGTGGAGAAAGAAACTAAGGATGATTCAGTAAATTGATTCTTTAAAACGCCCCTGAATATCTATTAAGCCATTGAATAAAAAGGACAGCTTTCAGGTTAAACTCTTCTTTCTGTCTGATCCCCAGTCTATAAGACACAAGAATTCAGTGTGTCAGTTAACCATGAGATGCTCAGCAAATCCAGTCATGAAGGCAACTGCAATTTGAATCAACCTATGAACCAAATGTGGGTTTAATGCTTAAAGAATGACACTCAGCCACGTTATTCCCTTAAGCCTGGGACTTGGAAAGCATTACACATCAAGAAATGTAAGCTGTAAAAGCTGAAAGGAATGCCAATGATTCTGGAAAATGTATTAAACACCAATGTGCATACTCAGAAATCTAAATATCTTAGACTGACCCAAATGGTCTTGTTCAAATTTTACTTTCTTAAAACAAAGAAAGAAAGAAAACAAACAAACAAAAATATATATATATATATATATATATTATATATATATATATATATATATTATAAATAATTTTAAAAAATAAATTATAGGATGAATATCCCAAGACATTTTGAAGACTGAAGTTGCTTTTAACACAGAAGAAAACACAAAAAATCTGTTGCTTTTCTGCACCAAAACAGGAAGATGGGCATTTGCATGAACAACACCTTCAAGGGAGCAATAAGCAGAAGGAAGTTTTAAGGCAAGGGATTATATTTTGGGCAGAATTCACAGCCGAAAATATTGGGCAACTTTGTGACCCAATGGCACAGCAGTTTCAGTGGAACTGCAGCCCCACTGTCCTTGGTGTCAGGGACAGTTCAGAGCACCCTGATTGAGCTGGGAATGGAACAAACATAAAGTGAGACTCAACCCGTGCTGCCTCCTGTCCCTGCCAGGGCCATTCTGTCCTTGGGAGCAGTGTCCAAAAATTCCTTTCTGTCCCCACAGCAGAGAAGGAAGGATAATTCTGTGTGGGAGAGGGAAGGGTGAGGATTTTCTGATGAATTCCTCACAGATAGGGTCAGCGGTGTTTGATCCCCTCCAACTGCTTTCTTACTTATTGGGAAAGCCAGGTGAGAAATGACTCAATGACACCCTCAAGATGTTTCAGAACATTGGAAAGTCATCATTAGACTGTGAGACAGGCAGATATTGTACCTTATTGATCAAGAACACATGGGATATTGAGGGAAAAACATGTTGTTTTGTTCCCTTTCCCTTTTACTCAGACAAATGACGTTCCCCCGTGCCACACCAAATTCTTCTGAGTATTGATTTTGTTCAATCTTGCCTTGACATTTGAGTTGACTGAAAAGGTTCAATGTGAGATGCTGATGAAAAAAGAAGTGGAACAATGGTGTTGGATGGGGTGTGCAGCTCACAATCCACCCCTAATCCATAAAAGATGACAGGGCACATGGACATTAAACCATTTTCCTTTTGTGTTATGATGTCGTTTTATGCCTGAAATGTGCTGCAGAGCACATCACAAGGGGCAGTTTCCTCCCCAAAAACGGCTCCTTCACCAAAGGTTAGACAGCATTTATCCCAAAAAATGCAGTAGGAGCTCCCTCTACTGATATTTCTCAGCTTTCCAAACTTTCTGGATTCACAGATGCCATGTACTCAAATACATCTGAACTAAACACACTTTCAGGGTTTTCCTTATTTCATAAGGGAAAAAAGTCATCATTCAGAGTAAAGCACATCTAATATTGGCATTATAGATCTGCATAAATATATTGCTGATTCCATATTACAGACTTGTGATTCACCAGTGGAATTAGGAAAAAAAAAAAAAAAGCCTCTGCTCTGCTAAAGCATCTCTAGAGGTTTGTCATAGCACGAGGAACATCAGCTCTGAAAAGGAGGAGGAGAAGTGCAGCTGCATTAGCATGGATTTGGTCTCTTAGCAAATACATTCCTTTTAATTAAAAAAAAAAATACATGTTTTTATCAATTTCATTAGTGGTAACTTAAAAAGAAAATGAAAGCAGTAATAAAAATGTCCTTATATAGCCAAAGTGTAGCTAACAGTTAAATCAGATATATAATTCATCACCTCTTCTGGGGCACTCTTCACCAAACTGAGGTAAAACAACTGATGTTCTCTGAGCACAAACAAAAGAAGAAAGTTTTTATCATGGCTGCAAACATTTGAAAGTGCAATCAATAATACAGAAAGACAAAGAGGTTCATAGAACTAAAAATCATTATTAAATCACATTTTTAGGTAATATGACTGAACAGACTTTGAAAATGAGCCATTAATTGCACATTAATGTTGGCCAGGGCAGCTGCTTGCTGCTCAAAGGACTCAAAGGACTTACAGAGTGGAGCAAGGTCTGCATTTGGTATCTGAATTAAGAGGTAGAACTTTTTACTCACTTCTCCAGATTCAGGCCTCATTGCATTTTAAAAATCCAATACATAGAGAAATAGAGATAACTACAGTAAGTTGGACAAACCCATCTTTTGTTATCCCAGTGATACATTTTTACTGAGATGTCTTTGAATTCCCCACAAACTATAAAAGTATCATTAAAAAAAATCTCTATTAAGGGCAGTCCTTGGCTGAATGAAGTGAGGCAACACAGTTCAAGCAATGCTGTTCAAGAGAGAAAAGAAGAAATATCTGTGTTGAGATGCATCTCTGGGTTATTTGCCACAGGACATTCCATTTCTCCGAGTCAGAACAAGATGTGAGTCACTGCATTTGAGGTCCTTTCACATCAGTTGAGGGCTCTGCCTTTGGTTTTATGTGAATTAGGCTCCTCCTGTCAGCCTGCCGATTTTCTAATTCAGTGTGGGGGCTTAAATGACTACTGACTTTGACCATTACCATGTAAAAGAAAATGTCATTATTTAGAAAATTGCTCTTTCCTCCTTCTTGGGCCCCTCCATTTTGCCAATTCCATTTTCTCTGACAGGCAGCGAGCCCAACGCAATCGGGCTGGCATTTGTCCTTCTGCTTCCACGCAATCCTTTTAAAGCTGAAGTCAGATAAGTCACATATATATTTCAATGCTTTACACCTCAGGGTGAAACTTCAGGCTGTCATCCAGGGCTTAGTGATAAAAGCAGGACTGATTAAAAGAGACTGACACTCCAGAGCTGATGGAGTTGAAGGACTCTGGGGGCTCCCATGCTATTAAAAATCAGTCATGATTTCCTTTCAAGAGGCCTGTTTCAAACAATGAGATTTAAATATTAATTCAAAGCAACATTTGTTGCCCCACTGCTCTGTGGATTGCTGGATGCCTCATTACAAAAATAATTTGATTGTCATCTGTGTCTGTCAGATGGAAATCTAACAAAATGCTGCCTGGATTGTTGAAGGGATATCAACATATCCAGAAGTGACTTTGCACTAAATCCTACAGATTCAGCAGATTCCAGCTGAAAGTGGAATGATTACTGTGGCAGCTTTTCCATGAGGAAACATGATTTAAAGTCTAATTCAAATGCAACAATTTAATATTTACACTCATGCCAACTATACCGTTTAACAGCGGGTTTCCTGCTTAAAATTCAGGAATTACTGTATTCAGTAAAATATTTATACACTGCACTTACACAGTGCCTCAATTACAGGATCTAAAAATGCTTTTTAAGCATTAATTCACATTCACATCATCCCTGAGAGGATGGGACTTGTAAGGAGCATCAGACTTGATTTTAAAAGTGGCTGAAACAAGAAACAGGAATGCCACACTCCTGGCCCAAGGGGACAGAGCGAGGCAGCAGCAGGACCAGGAGGAGAATTTCAGAGCTCTGCTTCCTACTGCTCTTCTCTCATCACTAAACTACATTTTTTTCCCTCTAGTTTTTCATTATATCACCAGTTATGACCTCAGGTAAGCAGGCACATCCTTCATTATCTTTGCTGAGACTTTGTGTGATGATTTGTTCGTTGGGTTCAATATATTGAAAATTTGCATGAAAACCAGACTCTGCTGGTACCTGGATGAAATCTGACACAAATCTGACAATAAAGCATTTGTCATTTACATCTTCTAAGGCCTATTTAGCTCAAGACAGTAAAATAATATTTCTCTTCCAGCACTGGAACATCCAGTTGGATTTTTCTTCCCACCCAGGGATTCATGTCTGAAGTTCCCAGCCTTGCTCCAGTCAGGGAACAGCCACCCCAACAGCCACAGAAGGGGAATTGAAACTTTTACTGAGTAAATCAAGGTGACATGTCAAATCCCTAAATTGTCAGATTATTGATAATTATCAGATTTCTCATTGCTGATAATTATCAGATTTACAGATAATTTGGGGATTTAATATTGCATTGTCAGATTACTGATTTTTTTTAGGCTGGGAAAT
This sequence comes from Malurus cyaneus samueli, assembly GCA_009741485.1. Lineage (NCBI taxonomy): Eukaryota > Metazoa > Chordata > Aves > Passeriformes > Maluridae > Malurus > Malurus cyaneus. The sequence continues at coordinate 3,233,365 of CM019224.1, forward strand.
CTGGGGTTGTACTGCCTGGAGAGGAGAAGGGAATGTGGAGACCTCACATGTGGCTGGGGTGGTGAATATGCTGGATGAACTTTAAGGTCTCTTCCAGCCCCCAAAATTCCATGATTCCATAATCCTACAGCCTAAAAATGATGTCAGTTAAGTTCTTTGCAATCCTTTCCTCACCATCCCAAATACGAGCCGTCTGTAATTTTCAGTTTTACCAACGAGCAGTGCTAAGTCACCATTTTGCCAGAATGACAAAGATCAAGAAGAAGAATAACAAGAAAATTAGAATGGAGCCACAACACCTTTGTAAGGAGAGGTTTTAATACTGCACAAAATTAACTGATTATTTCTCACTTCCAAATTTCAAAAGCTGTTATCCCCACTATAACTGTGCCATAAACCATTCCTTTGGACAGGATTCTATTGTAAAAACATTACTGGTCTGCAAGGAGTAAATTTTATTATCATTAGTTATAATTTCCTAGAAGCATCTTCTCTTTCTTCAAGAGTAATTTACCAATAGACAGCAACAAAAATCTTATTCCCCTTGCCAAAAGACTAAAAAAAATAATCTTATTTTCTGATACCAGACCTTCCAAAAATTCTGCTGCTGCTGCTGAAGGCTTTTGACTTCCAGCGTGTTTTCTTTTGTCATTTCATAAAATGTGGAATGTCACTTTATATCTCTAGTTTCTCCATATCTCTCCCCCTGTCTGTCTCTTTCTATAAAACACTTTCATGCATTGTTTAGCTGATGTCAAGAGCTGTGGAGAGCAGGTAAGTAGTTCTCCCATTGACTGCTTGGGCAATTCAAACATCATAATAACAGAACAAAACAGCAGAGAACAGTAAAAATCTGATGAGAGCTCAGAGTGCAAAGGGTGAACCCCCTACTTTCCTACAGCTTGAAACTGTATTTTTTTTTTTTTCTTTTTTTTTAGCACAGGTACAGTTCCTACTGAACTGTAGCACTATGTGAACATAAGTGTTTTTAATGACTTTACCACCAAAGCTTGCGAGGATTCAATCATCAAAAAAATACAGACTATTCTAAAAATGAAGCAGTTGGAAGGAAAATTTAATTTTGCTGAAGTATCCCATGAATGCAGATAGATCACAATCTCACAGATACAAAGTATTGTGTCTCCTGCTGATAAAGCTGATGAATAAATGGGGAAGGAGATAAATAGATGGAAGGAATCTGGCCCCCAAATCTGCCAGACAAATTTCAAAGGATTTTCCCTTTTTTTTTTTCCTGGGTAACAGGAGGAACCACTGAAAAATAATCCTTTCTGGGAGAACTGCTATGTGGGGGGGAAAAAAAAGAAGCTGAACCTCTTGATCTTTTTATGAAAAGATAAATGGAAAAAAAAAAAAAAGGAAAAAAAAAAAAATCCTCTCAAATGCACTGCTTCAAGAAAAGCCATTTTCCCATTTTCTCTTTTTGGCTTTTCAAGAAGGACGTGTCTGAGAGGGAACAGGTGGAGAGCTATTCTGAATCGTGCCTTTTAGGGTGGAATGGAGCTGGATATTCCTGGCACTGTCAGGATTGCAGTGTGGACAGGCTCTGAGGAGCTGCAGATACAATGGGCTCAAGGGCTCTGCAGCAGCTCCTCTCTCCCAGGGCTGGTACATGGTGCCAATTGCTGATCTCATCTTTTTCTAGAACTAATTTTAGGTTTTGACAGTTTATCCTGGGCCTGAGTAATGCAGTGTATACAGCACATCTAAGGACACCTCTCTGTCATCTTTGGATATGAAGCAAAAACTCAAAAAAACCCAAAAAAAACCAAAAAAGGTCAAAATGTGAGTCTTCATTCTCTTATCGTGAATAATGAAACTCAGAGTTTGAAAGCTCTGAAGGAGAGGGGAAATGGCCCTCTCAGCCACTCCTCTGGTTGTTGTGTGTTCACATGCTGCTCACTTTGCTCACAGATTTACAGGTCCAAGAGAAGGTTTGGCAAAATCCATGCTCAGAGCTCGGCTCTCAGATATAAAATGTGAGGATCACCCAACAGAGGACTTCACTTCCATAAATCTGGTGGGAGCACACCTCCAATGAATGACAAGAACACACAGCTATTTGGCTCTTTGCAGAAGCCTGAGAGGTCTGTTAGGACCAATTTAGAACGAACTCAAAAAACAAAGCTTTAGGAGATGCCAATAAAATGACATCCGGTGGCAAGGTCAGCCAGGGCTCTTCCCCTCTGCAGCCACTGCATTCTCCCCTTAAACCTGGCAAAATCAGTGTTGAAGATGTCACAGTTTCAATAGCTGGTAAGATATTCCTCCCAAATCAGAATTTCAAGCTGGAAACTTTTATTCAAGAAGTATTATGTATTGCTATAGGTTCAAAAAAGAGTTTCCATCTATCATTAGTAGCATAAAAAATATCAAAAGAATTACTTAATCAAGGTCGATGCCAAAAGTTTGCATGCCAAACAATTTTTGTTTTAGAAAGCATTCCTAGCAGAGCTATATGTTTGGCTTTTTTCTTTATAACTTTTTCTTACCTTTATTTATTGGCCAGGTAATTTCTAGGGGAGGTGACCTCTAGTTAGGACAAGGTTGGCGAGGACAGAGTGTCCACATGCAGGACAAACCTGGCAAGAACAATGCAGGAATTTTCAGAAGCAACTGCCCCACGAGCTAATTAGTAGCAGCTAAATTTACAATGAAATCCAAATTTTTAATACCCAAGACTTGATTAGCTTTTACCGCCTCACCCAAAATAGTTAATTTTTCAGAATCTCTTGAAGAAAGCTTAATTAGTTCACTTTCAGAGTTGCCCTGAAGAAACAATAAATGGTACAAAGGAAAACAACACTAGAAAGAAGAGCATTTTTTTTATAGGAGAAGAGGTTTTCATGTACTAACCTCAGAGAAGAGAAGGCAGATTTTTTAGGCTATACCAATTAGTACTAAGCATTTCAAAAAGTAGAATTAACAAGAGAAAAATAATTTATGAAAGGACTTATGCATTAGAAGGGAAGGGGCTAACCTGTTCATTCAAGTTAGCAAAGATTTTCCTGTGCTTTAGAGGATTAAAACATCTCAGTATCAGTAATTTGCCATGGCATGAAAACTAATATGCAGAATAAGAAATATTGTCCTCTAAATTATACATTAAGGTAAGAAATTAACCCATAAACTTTTTGCACAAGTGCATCAGAAAATCTCTGCAGGTCTGCAAACACAGTCAGCTATTTGAATAATCGATCAAATATGGAGAATTGCTAAGGAAGTGTGACTGGAGAGCAGAGCTCCTGCTGGGGGAGTAAATGGCTACAGAACAGCTGGCCTGGGGAGAGGGATGAGTGTGGATGCCTGCTCGATGCAAAACAGCCTCTGCCTCCTGGGATTCTACATCTTGGACACCAGATTTAATTCTCTGCTTTCCCAGCATTGCGTGTTCTCCATCCTGTTCAGATTTCGCATGGTAAGTGCAGCTCTGCAGTTTGGATGTGGGGCTGCTGCTGTAAAAAATCAAAGCCTGTAGGTGATGAAGCAAAAAAAACCCCAAAGCCCTGGTTTGAGGGTCGCTGAAGATCCACTGACTGACAGGATGAGGATCATTATTTTATGGATGCTCTCAGAAAATCTTGGAAGAAAAAAAGAAGTGGTTTTGGGTTATGAGTTAGATATTGAATTAATATTTGTATTCATCACTTATTGTCTGTGAATTAATTGTTTAAACTGGACAGGGTAGGTTCTGTCATAGAACCACAGAATCATGGAATGGTTTGGGAAGGACCTTAAACCTCATCCACTGCCACCCCAGCCATGGCAGGGACAGCTCCCACTGTCCCAGGCTGCTCCCAGCCCCAATGTCCAGCCTGGCCTTGGGCACTGCCAGGGATCCAGGGGCAGCCACAGCTTCTCTGGGCACCCTGTGCCAGGGCCTGCCCACCCAAACAGGGAACAATTCCTTCCCAATCTCCCATCTGGCCCTGCCCTCTGGCACTGGGAAGCCATTCCCTGGCTCCTGTCCCTCAGTCCCTGAGGAATTGTCCCTCTCTGGTTTCCCTGCAGCCCCTGGCAGGAGCTGGGAGGTCTCCACACCCCCTTCTCCTGTCCAGGCTGAGCAGCCCCAGCTCTCCCAGCCTGGCTCCACAGGGGAGGGGCTCCAGTCCCTCCAGCACCTCCGTGGCCTCCTCTGGACCTGCTCCAGCAGCTCCAGCTCCCTCCTGGGCTGGGACACCAGAACTGTAAGACTGTACCAATTTCTCATATTTTATATCTAAAAAAAAATCTCATTTGATCAATGGACCTTGCACTAATTACTGAAGGAGGAATTAATAGGTGTTTTCACATTTTTAAAATATCTTGCTTGCTTTTCATATTTGAAGATCTCCAAAGCCCAACAATAAAAATGTCATCCCTTCATCCCATCCCTTGCACAGGCTGTAGAACAGAGCAGCTCTCTCTGCCTACAGGATTTTTGCATTGCTCTCCAGGCTCCCGTAAGGATCAGTTACCAGAGAATGTATGTACATTTCTATTCATGCTTTTAACTCTAGGGGGTTGCCAAAAGCAGAGAAAAAGAACCATTTATTTTTTTTACTCAGCAAATTAAAAATATAAAACCAGACAGTGTAGGCATAAAATATTCCCCAATAAAAATACTTCATCAGAAGTTACCTTTTAATTTATGTTTAACTTATGCTCCCACTGTATTAACAATCTCCCCAAATTAGTTAAAGAAGTCAACACTAAGGCCATGCTGGAACTTTTATTTCTTCTTACACGCTCCAGTATTTATCTTGCATTTTTTTTTTTCTTTTCTATTTTCCTTTGTTTCTTTTTTTCTGTTTTAGCAGCACAAGGTGCCAGAATCGCTGGGGCAGAGGGTATACAGATAATTTTTTGATATTTTATTTTGTGGATACAGAAGAATAATACATCTAAAAACATTCCATGGTGAATCCACCCATGCAGTTAAAGCTGTTGAGGTATAGAAATCCTTCTCCAACATCTGAACTACAGCATTCAGCCTACATGGTCAGTAATTAACAGCAAGCTTAAGGAACTCCTTGATTAGTAATTTAGCAGGCTTTTAACTTCATTCTTTTTTCACCATGGGAAAGAAGAAGAAGGTGCAGAGAAACTGAATTAGCTGAGGAATTATTTTCAGAACACAATACAAGGGCCTTTACCTCACTGCCTCTGCAAAGGGAATATATGATCCTAATTCCCAGACTGAGCTGGGAGTCAAGAGGCTTGCCAAAATTTGCTAATCACAGGAAACATGTAACTTATTCTGCAGTCAATAGGTACCAGTTGGCAGGAGCACAGCCTTTGGTTTGGAATTGATTTTGCATTTGTTCGGGGATGACATTCGTGCTGACAAATGAGACCAGATAATTCAGATTTATCAGTTCTGACTTGTGGATAACCATGTCAGGGAGATGATGGATGGCTCCCAAACCAGCAGCACGACACTGTTTGGTGAAGGTGATGAACAAAAAAAATTAGCCCTCTCCATGCTGGACAGGTTAATATTCCAAAATGTTAAATGGCATTATCTGGAATCATGGAATGCTTTGGGCTGGAAGGGACATTAAAGCCCATCCAGTGCCACCCCTGGCATGTCAGGGCCAGCTCCCACTGTCCCAGGCTGCTCCCAGCCCCAATGTCCAGCCTGGCCTTGGGCACTGCCAGGGATCCAGGGGCAGCCACAGCTTCTCTGGGCACCCTGTGCCAGGGCCTGCCCACCCAAACAGGGAACAATTCCTTCCCAATCTCCCATCTGGCCCTGCCCTCTGGCACTGGGAAGCCATTCCCTGGCTCCTGCCCTTGTAAAAAGTGCCTCTCCATCTTTCTTGTAGCTTCCCTCCATGATACCAATACCTTTCCAAACCTGTAAAGATTCAAAAATTGATAAAACATCAATTTGTTTTGAACGACAGTAATTGTGAGACAAGAAACACTCAGGTCTCCATGCCATGACACATCTGGGGCTGCAATCAGCTTGGAACTGTCCTTAGTCTGAAATCAGTGCTCAGGAGAGGAGGAGAAACACAAAGAACTCCCACCATCCTCCAAACCATCACCCCCAGGGACAGCAAAAGTAAAGTTCCTTTCTGACAGCGGCAGGACAGCCCCTGGTTTGGGTGAAATGACATTTTATCATCAGGGACATGTGTGACCAAGAACGACACAGATCCCTCAGCTGCCATTGGAGGCTGAGAGCACGTGGAAGGAAGGCCATGAGCGTATCATTTTGGGCTGTGTGCCTTCATGGAGAGGGACAGGACCCTGCAGAGCATGAAGAGCCACCACTGCGGCTGCCAGGACCTGGGAGAGCATGAGGAGGTCCCGGCAGGCAGGATGCTCCAGAGCCAGTTCTGCTACTCTAAGGAATATTTCACTAGAACTGATTTCAGAACTGTCTGAGCATGTCAGGCCCAGAGGAATATAGACCAAATTGTTGAAATCATAGAAATTAATCAAGTTCTGCATACATTTTATTAATTTCCTCCATCATTGTTGTCCATGGAGGGGCTGTAATTAACAGACACTTAGAAATATTTACAGAAAGCATATTTACAGAAAACAACTTCTAGGAGAAAATTATTACAATTAATAGTTCAGCTGTCATCTCTTTCATGGTTTCTGTAATTATTAGTAAAAATCTACAAAATGTTAAAAGCTTAAGTGGTATCCAACTATTTAACTCTCTTTTATTCTTACTGGGATAGCAAGGTACATCTTGCTTTCTGAAAATGGATGCATTTCAATCTTGAACTATTCAAGGACATCTATTTGTAAAATTCTGGTTTTATGAGGGGCTTGAATTTTTTTTGCAAATTATCAGTTAAAATCTTTTTATATAGGATAGGAATAGCCTTCTACAATTTGACTCTGGGCGCACCATCTCACAGTTGAGAAAACGGAGACTCCTATAAAACCCACAGGTTTTAATAATGCTAAAGAGACAGAATTAGCTGATTCTTTCATTAAGTTTTCCTGTGCCTGCTCTAAAACTCAAAGTACCTCTCTCCAGCAGTCTATTAATACAGTATTGCAATCACTGTAAATGTTCATGACCTCTCAAATGTGGCATTTAATGTTTAATTACCAGCTCAGGAATAGACATCCTAAGACTCACAAGAGAAGATAAAAGCCAAGAACAATTTCATATTCTACCTTATAAGCACAATACAGAAATTGTTATTGAACATTTTCGACCCATTTCTTTTTTATTCAGCTGTACAAACAACTGCTCATTAAGTATCATAAAGAGTGCATTTTGTGTGAAACAGATTTCTTCATGAAATAAGTAAAGAGCTACAGAAAAAGCAATCATCATTTGGATAATTTGTTCTTAAAATTCTTAATATTATGTTGGCTTAAAAAAAAAGGAGTAACAGTATTAAAAAGCAGACCTTCTGCATCCACATAGATTCTGACCATCTGGAGAGACAGACACGTATTCAAATATCGAAATAATTAATTGATCACTTAAAGTTGTTTGGGGAAGGTAACTACTACTCCCTTAAATATATTTTTTTGCTTGTAATTGTAACTGACCGTAATCTGTGGATACCTTCCAGCCACATTTTAAATTACAATAAAATAATCTTATTAAATAATTTAGGCAGTAATAATTTCAGTTATCAGGACCAAATCCACATCAGCTTGCAAAGCAACTTCTAGAGTACTATTTATTATTATTATTATTATTATTATTAATTAGATAATGAGATTCTCATATAATAACAACCCATAATTATTGAGTTTTGTACAATACCCCCAATAAAGTTGGAAACACTCTATGGTGTGATAACACGGCTGTAGATCTCTGTACCACTTCTTTAATTTAATAAATTGTTCTCACATTGCCCTACCATGATTAGCAAAGGAACCCCATTAAAGATAGGTACCAATGAATCCTAAATTTGTCATTTTCCCAAGAATCCTACATCCCCAATCTTAGTTACAAAACTGTTCCAACTGCTGTTTGATTGCCCGGGAATCTTCAAAGGCGAAACATCTACCACAGTAAAACTCCTCAGAGCCATCACAAAGTCGCTCCTTCAATATGGTATCAAGAGGAAAGAGCCATCTGTTCTCAGGTGACACTGAAATAAAGTGTCCTAAATGGATTCCAGGACTTTTCTGGAAATGTAGGAACAGACAAACACCCTGAAAAATAACATCCAGCTGTAGCAGGGCCAGATCCACTGCAGCATTCCAAGTTTTAGTGTGAGTCCTTTGGGATTTCTTGCAGTCTGTCTGCTGCAAATTTGGGAGAAGCATAAGACCAATTTCTTATTTATGCCTTATAAAGGTGTTAAAATATTTTTTATAGCTTTTAATTTATTTTTTTTAGAAAATTTTTAAAATATTTTTATTTCTCTACTCCTTGTTAGCATCCATGCTATTATCACTAGGCTGACTGGTTATATACCAATGGTATATATGAACTTTTTTTATTAAATACAACTAGAAGCACATAAAGAAAAGGTTCCAAAATTCACACTGCAGGCTGGAAGAGGAAAAGACTCCTTATTCATATGAGGTTCCATGTGCTTCTACTGACTTAATGAAGTTGTGCTGGTTTGTGGCAGCCAAGAATTCGCTCATCTGTCCCTGCAGCCAGCCCTTGATGCATCTTCCCAGCCAACACTGCAGCACCTGAGAGAGCAGATCAAAGTGGAAAGTCAAGTTCCAAATCCCCCTGTGACAAAAGCTCTAAATTGAAGAAGAATTAAAGACATTAGCACAGCTTTATGTGTGATAGAATATTCACTTGGTAATTGAAATGATCTCCTTGAACAGGTGAAATCCCAGAAACAGCTGTCCTTTCTAAAATTCATTTAGGAGAGCTGCTAGCTTTTGCATGCCTTTAATGGATGAAGTTCAGCTCCTTCCCTCTCCAGGGGAGTGCCTGGATGCATGTCCAGCCTCACCTGAGGAATTAAGTGCTTATTTTAAAGCCTGTGCTGAAGCAGAGGATACCTTCCTTTAATATTCTGAACCACTACAGTATTCTCATCATTCCTACCTATAATGCTTCTCCAGAGACGGAATAAAATAACTTTGAAAGTTTATTGATTCTGAAAGGGTATTAGTGAGGGAGAGTGCTCCAAAGGTCCATCAGCATCTGCTGCTCAGAGTGCCAAAAGGAAGAGCAGCAACACAGAAGAGGCGGGTCTGAAGCATCAACATCAGCAGGAAACTCCCTGTTAATGTCTGGAGCAGCTGGAAACAGGGAATCCATAACACACAGCACTCCCTCCTTCCCCAAGGCTTCATGTGCAACTCCTCAGGACCTGGGATACAGATGAGACCATGTAGAGACTCGAAGGAACATGTTTGGATGGGGACAAAGAGGGAAAAGGAGAACAATTGCTCAGAGATTGTTGTTTCTTTCCATTTAGGTTTGAAGCTGTTTCATTAAAGGCAGCCAGGAAAGAGGCCACGGCTTTTGACACTTCCACTGGAGCCTTGCTGTCCTACATATTCCCATTGGAAAAGGACAATTCCTCAGGAACTGGAGGGAATGGCTTCCCAGTGCCAGAGGGCAGGGCCAGATGGGATATTGGGAAGGAATTGTTCCCTCTTTGGGTGGGCAGGCCCTGGCACAGGGTGCCCAGAGAAGCTGTGGCTGCCCCTGGATCCCTGGCAGTGCCCAAGGCCAGGCTGGACATTGGGGCTGGGAGCAGCCTGGGACAGTGGGAGCTGTCCCTGCCATGGCAGGGGTGGCACTTGGTGGCTTTAATGCCCCTTCCAGCCCATCCCATTCCATGGTCCTATAACTGCCATGTGCCTGATCACAGTCAACTCCTGTCCCCTGAGCTTTTCTGTGCTTCAGTGACAGTAACTCGTGTTGCCACCTGGTACAGAAATGGGGCATTTCCATTTCTTTGCTGTTAAATCTGCTCCATGCACTTGCTCACCCGTCCCTGACTTTCTGACATTAAAAATGCGGTGTGAGACATCACTCCTTGGTCAAACATTTGTGTGATGCTGTGCCTGCTCTCAATTATTTATCATGGTTGTTTCAGACGATGCAAGCTCTGGGAATGATTCTCCTGCCCATTGTCAGTTTGATGTTTGCTGTTTGAGGCTTTTCCCCAGGAGCACTCTGATGACATTAGGAAGGGAACATAAAACAAACCAGCAAACAAGGCACTGCAAACTGTGATAAATATTCTGCATTTGCACACACAAAGAGCCTCAGGTTTGTTTGTTTGTTTGTTTTTAAATTATTCTAAATGGAATGGTTTTTCTTCTCATATAAAAGTCAACCTCTTTGGCAGCCCAGAGCAGTTAAGGTGAGGAAAATTCTGCTCTGCCTTGCACCCCACAGTGGTGGCTGTTGAGTCACCAGTAACCCACACCACTGCTCCAGCAGGTTTATTTGGAAGGTTTCTCATTAAAAAGATGATTCACATGGACATGCTCCATTTGAGATCTAACAAAGGCATCACCAGAGCATCTCTGGCTGTGACTAAGGCAGTGCTGACAGTACTGCATTAATGAAAGTGCAGCTTTATTCAATACAGCAACAATCAGGAGAGTAAAATGCGGGAGAGTAAAGAAAGCACAACAACAGGACTCGCTAAAAACTCATCAGGTGGAGCCCGAGATGGAAAGCATTTGATACCAGCACTCAAACGTGCTGACACTTAATTCTCTCCTGCTCTTCCCTGGCACTTTTGAGAACTCTCTGTCACTGGATTTGTCTTTCATGAGCTCTTAATGGGAACAATAGAATGATGGCATTGTCTCTGACACTGCCTAATCTGCACCGTGGCAATTTGAATGCATTCCCTCCCCACCTATTGTTCCAGGTGACAGGTGCCAACCCCCATCCCAGTCTGCGGTGTCATTCCAAAGGCACAGATATGAAATGTCATATTCCTTCAGCTTCGCAAAAAGACACAAATTTGGGGAGAGATTTTCTGTCAGCTCCTGGTGTTTTTTTTTTTTTTTTTATGTCACAGGTCTCCCTGGTTCTGTGCTGGGTCAGTGCCCCTGATTTACCAGTGCCACGTTACTCAGAGCAGAACTGGGGGGACAGGAAAGAATCACAGAATCACAGAGTCACAGAATCACCAGGATTGGAAGAGACCTTCAAGATCTTCGAGTCCAACCCATGTCCAACACCTCAACTAAACCACCGCACCCAGGTTTTAGACATCTTAGCTCTGCAAGGGGAAGGACAAGGACAGAGACTGCAAACAGGGAGCCCACTCCACCAGTCTGTGCTTAGATGTCTTTGAGGCAAATCATCAACAAAAAGGACTCAGACACACAAAAATTGCTGGAGGAAGACTTGACTTTGCATTACATGGCCAGCTCAAAATACCAAACCATAAAAATTGAAATTTAAGTAACCATTATTTATTGCATCAATCCCTCTTCAGAACTAATTCTCTGCTGATTTTTAGTATAAAACTTGCTTGGAGATCTGGATATAATAAATAAATAGAAAAAGAGAAGAGGTAATAATGTGACATATTTGTTTATTTATATATTGATTAAAAAAATCCAGAAGTGTTATTATTCACTAGAAAGCACTTACTCCTGTTAATAAAGAAGCATGAATTAAAATATTGTACCAGTAAAGTACAAAGTGGGAAACCTTTTCTTCTGGAAATTTAAGTTATCTTCTCATTTTAGGTGAGTAGAGCTTTCAATGAATTTGCCAGTATCATCATTGACTTTCTTAAGGGTATTAAAAATATTTGTGTGTCAAATCACATGTGGAACTAAGCTTTCAAATCTCTTGGATTTATCCCTTTAAATTGGAGACAAAACTATAGCAGCTATTATGCTCTCAAAATTAAAATAAAAATAATTACATGTAGGAAACCAACTTTTAGACTAAAAAATGAGAGCTTTTTGTTTTTTCAGGGACTGGATGCCTACACTGAAGACAAGGTATGGTAACTCATGGCATGGAGCCACAACCTAATTGAAATGCAAATGGTGCTGCACAGTGCCAGGAAATATTTGGCTTTCTGTAAGAAAACTAACCTTGAGAATTCAATTTCCTTTGTCCAAGAAATATCATCACTAATCTCCTAGCGTAGTTCATTTGTAATTAGTAATCAATCAGGGAAATTTCCATATTCATTAACAAAAATTAGTGAGTGTTTAAAGGGACTATTAAAAAAATCTAGATTTTTTTACAGATCCATGTTTCTAATTTAGTCTTGGTACAGTGAGATCCTTTCATCCCCGTTCTTATGGAAAACTAAAGTATGCAATTAATTTTCTCTGATTTCCCCATCATGTTGCTCCTTAGATATGTCAGAAACCTATCAATTTTTGAATTTTGAAAAATTCAGGAGCTTTTAGTTTTCCAGAAGTCTTTCAAACTTAAAAATCTTGAAAGATTGTAAGATTAAAAATAATTAAAAAAAAAAAAAGTAATTAAAAATCTTGGCAGAATATGGGTTCCTGTGAAGAGTGGAAGAGGATGCTGAGCTTGTTTGATCTGGAGAAAAGGAGGCAGAGGAAGGGGGTGACCTCAGGGGGCCATGGAGAGGGGAGTGTTGAGATCTCATGCGATCCAGTGATGGGGTTCCTGGGAATGGGGCAAAGCTGCACAGGGAGGTTTACACCAGCCATTAGGAGGCATTTCCTTAAACAGAGGGTGGTAAGAAAAAGGGCTTCCCAGAGAGGTGGTCAGTGCCCCAGGTCTGTCAGGCTGTAAAAGCCATTTGGACAATGCCATTAATGATGTGTTTAAATTTGGACTAAATTTGGACTCTGAACTGGTTGGGCACTTGGACTGGATGATTCTTCTATGGTCCTTCCAAAGGAATTAGTCTATTTATTCTATCCTATCCCATATCCTATCCTATCCTGTATTGTATATCTTATCCTACCCTATCCTCTATCCCATCCCATCCCATCCTATCCCTACCCACCCATCTACCTCACCCTACCTGCCTGCCTTACCCTATTCCCTATCCTATTCCTATCCTATCCTAATCCTATCCTATCCTATCCTATCTCCTATCCTATCCTATCCTATCCTATCCATCCTATCCTATTCCATCCTATCCTATCCTAATCCTATCCTATCCTATCCTATCCTATTCCTATCCTATCCTATCCTAATCTCCTTTATCCTATACCCTATATACTATACCCTATCCTATCCCATATCTTATCCTACTACATCAGCTGTTCCAAAATATTTACTTTAGTGGAAAGAGGAATGTATAGAACATACTTCCTATTCCTTTCATCAATTCCTTTAACTCTCGAGCAGTGTCTCAGAGTGTTCAGTGGATTTTCAAGGTCAGATTGTGTATTTGATTATGTGTTCCAGAAATTCTTCATGGCATCCATAATGTTCAGGATGCAACAAGTAATACTCACTCTTCTCTTAGAATTCTACTGGAATTTTAGTCTCATTATTTTGGATGTGTTTTACTAATATTCTGACTTTTCTGAATGATCAAAGTTCGTTACCATTATATTTTAACATAATTATACCTGACTTAATAGGCACCAAATTAATTTTCCATTACCTTAATGTACTTGCTTTAAAATGATGATATTCAACTCATAGTAATAAAAATAATAAAAAAAGAACATCCTCAAACAAAGGATGGGAGGGAGGAAATCCTTGCATTTTCAGCCAGTGAAGTAAGGAATTAGGAGTGGAAAAAGTCAATTATTTGTTATTGGATTTGTGTTTCACCTTTAAAGAATAAAACAGCTTTGTCTTAAAAGCATTTATATGCTTTGGACATAACATAAGTGGGCTTGAGAAATAACAACTCTGTAAAATCCATCTTTCAATAGAAAAAAAAATTATCTTGTAAATATGGAGTACAATCTAATTTATTTTGACAAAAATAAATTCTGCACTCAGTAAAAACTGTTATGAAGTAGCTGGAAATATTGGATTTTTCATTCACTGCTATTTTGTCCGCATTCGGACAATATGAGTATTCGTGTAAATACTCATATAAGAATGCAGAACAAAGAAATGACAGAACAAACAGACCTATCATAGCTATATATTTCTATGAAACATACCTTCAAAGTTTTAGAATAAAACCAAACAAATGATGCCTTTTTACTATCTAAATATCCACCTCTTATTGTACCAAAATCCTGTGTTTTTATAAACACTGTGTCTGTTGAAGACACACTCTGTGGACATTTCTGCACTCATTTCATTCCACAGAAACACCAATACTACAAGGATTAAATTGTATATAAAATCAAAGCTTTGCAGCAGCGAAGGCAATCTGTTTTGACGAGGTTTTTCAGAGCACAGCTTTGCTGTGATGTTCCAGAAGAGCCACGTCAGGCCCTGATAACATCTGGCAATAAATGCCTGTCCCAACTGTTCCAAACATAAGGACCATTGGGCTCCCAAACCTCCACCCTCTGCTGCGAAACAGAAGAGGAGTTGGCCCTGCCTGGGTTCTGAATTTTGGGCTGCTGAGGTCTTGAATTCTTGATCTTTTCTTGAGGAAATCCTTCTAGGATGTTTTCTCTGGTTATTTGTTCAGGCTTAAGCCCTGGGAGAAGGAAAGGCAGTGTTCTGGTGCTGCAGAAAACCCAAGAGCAATCACGGAGCAAAACCTTCCCTGCACTGAACAAAACCTGAACAGTGGGAAGAGCACAATCCCTGAGGCTCCTAAATCAATATTTCTGGAATGATGCAGTGCCAGCCCCAGCAGGGATAGCCTGGGAGAAGGGAGAACTGAGGGCAGAGCTAAAGCTGAACAGAAATCATTGCCCAGGTGAGACTCATGTGGCAGAACTTTGCTCCATTGATCCCTAAAATCCAGTTTACCTAAACCAGAGGCTGGACAATATTAAGAGAAAAAAAAGTGATGACTTAGCATTTTTAGCTTCTATATTTTCTTTAGCTTCTCTATTTCCATGGATCTGTATTCTTGTACTCCTCCAGTGCACAGCACTAAAGCTCCTGTTCTCCCATCTTCAGACAAAACAATTCCTCTCTGGGCCTGAAATCCAAGGACACTTCACTGCCTCAGAGCCCCAAAATACAGAAACAACAGAGAATTTGGGGGAGCAAATTTGGGGTGATTGACACCATCAGCTGAAGGTGTCATTGGAGAATTGGGGCCCGATGTGTTCATGAGACAGAACTGATCAAAGGGGAAGATCTCGTGACTCGGGGTCCATTTTGGGTGCAGCCTCAGGAGGAGGCTTTGTCTGCCCTCAATGTACCAGCAGGCCTGGATTAAATTGGTCTGCTTTTATTCTCTTCACTTTGCTGTGCTGCTGATGCCTAAAACCACTTTACCTAAACCAGAGCCCAGACAGAATTGAGAGAATCCAGAGCAGTTCTGTTATTGCAGGCCCTTCAGGGCCATCCAGGGCAGTCCCAGCCCAGCCAGGGGCTGCACCCACAATGGACAATGGCTCACGGCTTTTTCACCCTTTCTCACTTTTGTCCATTTGCACATCGGGATTTGCTGAATCCTCCAATTGCAGCTGCAGCCAATGCAGTCAAAAACTACAACTTGGCTCCCCCAATTCTCTGCTCTTTCCATCTCTTGGGGCCTGGCCCAGGGAGGTGTCCTTGAGTTTGGGGCTGCAGAGGAATTGTTTTGTGTAAAAATGGGAGAGCAGGAGCTCAGCACTGTCTGTGGAGTGTGGAGTTAAACACTGAAGAATCACAGGGGTACAGAGACATGGAAATAGAGAAAACGAAATCCTGAGGCATCACTACCCATCATTCTGCAAACATTGGAATGTTTTTTGGAGAGGATTTGACAGACATTTCTGGAGGTGTAAAAATGCACAAGTTTCCACTCTCTCAAGTCAGTCCCAATGACAATCAAACTCCCCAAGTGGGTGCCCTAAATGCTCCAACCAACCAACGAGGCAAACCAAACAAATTTACTGAAATTGCTCACTCATCTGTGAGCAAACTTCTGGGGTTTGAGCTCTTCCTTCAGTCAGGCACTGATCACTTGATAACAGAGCTGTGTTTTTCACAGTTGCAGGGTGCCCATTACAGCAAACAGCCTCCTGCTGACACCAAAATGTATGTACGGAGTGTGTAAGAGGTGACACGATATAAATTGACATCTATAACCCACAGTACTTCAAAGAACTGCAGCACAGGGCACGTTGACATGTCTAATAATCACAAGTGACAGATGGTTGCAGGGGTTTTGATGCTTAACAACCGAGAGGAGAGGCAGCATTTATCTTGGAGTCAACTGGTGCATTTTGGAATTGCCTTTAATTGCAGGGGAAAGGAGGTTATTGCAAAGGAATGTGTTTCACTGGGTTGTTTCCCTTTCCCAGCCCTCGTCTGTAAGATGGGTTTAAGATATTCTTGTGAGGGTACAAGGGGCAGAGAAACACAGCCTGAGTTTAGACTGATGTGGCTGACAAATACATGATATCTTAGATGGAGGAATTTTTGGAAGAGTTAAAATTCCTGGCCTCAGCATTGATCACCACAGTGAAAGACAGACACTTGGGGCGTAGGTGCAAAATGGGAGGGAAATTTTGGGTTTGCAGAATTCTATTGATGTAATTCCAGACAAAAACAACAACAACACAACAACAACAACAACAACAAAAACAAAAACAAAAAAACAAAAAACCCAATCAAGCAAAACACAACAACAACAAAAAAAAAACCCCAAAAAACACAAAACCAAAACCAAAACAAACAACAACAAAAAAACAAAAACCAAAACAAAACAAAAATGCCACACCAAAAAAACAACAAACATAAAATCCCACAAAACAAAAAAATAAATAAAAAAAAAGAAACGATCAACAATAAAAACAAAAAGAAAACCCTACAAAAACAACAATACTCTGTATTTTAGCATGCAAATAGTGGCTCCTTCTACAGTGACACAGGGAAGGAAAATCCAATAGATAATTACATTATAAAAGGCTTTTCTCATATATAATGCCTTTAGTCCTGGCAGGCTCTGGTTCAGTTGGTTGTATTTTAATTTGCTGCTGCCCAAATCAGCTCCATAGCAATGGATTCACAGTGATCTTTACCCTGCCATTACTCTTCAATAAAACCCCTTTGGAATGAACAGTCACTGCCCTCTGCTTTCCAGGATCAAGAAAAGCCCATCTTATTCAGTGTTCTTTACTGATTGCTGGGTTTTTTTGATGATTGCTTTCCCTTCCTGAAATAAATCAGTCAGTTCCAATAGCAAAGATCATAATGGCATCTAAAAAAAAAATCAAAGGAAGAGATTTGATTTGATAATGTAGGATTTTTTGATAATTCAGGGATTGAAACACGCATCAGCAAATGCAATTGGTTCCATTTCAGGCAATTGAGAATTTCAGTAAGTGATAAAGATTTGTTAACACCACCACTTTGTTTGGCTTTTTAATATTTTATTTCCTTTTGCTTTCTATTTTATGGTTAACTGTATTGTATTTTAATTGCTTGCTTGACATGATGGCATCTCAGTAGGGGCTCGTGGGGGAGTTTTATAACATTTTAAATAATTAATAGTAATTAATAGAGCACATTAAATCATGCCCTCTTAATATTCCCTGTATCTTCTGTGTACACCCATGCTTTCACAAGATGAGAGTTTAGCTCATCTTTTACAGTGTTTTAGGCTATTTATTTCCCCCCATAAAATGTGGAATACTTTAGGAGTCTCTGTTTTGTAATATGCTGTCCTTTGTACTCCAGAACAGCATCAAACACATTGGAGACATTTTTATATCCCCTTCAATTTTTAATGAAAAGGCCACACTGCAAAGAATATGCTGTTATAATTTGGGAAAGCCACATTTTGTCATCCTTACATAAATCAAACTTACTGACACTGATTAAATCTGTGAGGCTCTGCTTCAGGTCATTCTTATGGTCTAAACTTGGTGACAGAAGCCCAACTTTTCCTGCTTTTAGGGTGTGAAAGCTGCTCAAACCCACCAAAATCAGCAAGTTCTGTCACTGCTGGAATAGCGTGAGGTCATACAACTGGAGTAAGACAATCCTGGACTTGAAGCTAAATCTCTCTATGTCATAGTCACCATAATTACTTATTTTGGATGTGCCAGAGCCCTGACCCGCTCCATGTTGGTACTTGAATAAACTGCATTTACATATTCAGCCTTGGGACTTCTTTTAGAAAGTTTTTTCCTGCATTCAGATGGAACTTTTGACAGAAACCCAAAGTTTATTCCAGACCAGATCTTTTCAAGTACTTGCATCCACGATGGCATAAAAGCACCCAATCACTCCTATTTCTTGCACACCAGGACAAATAAAGTGACATCAAACTCTCTCATTTTGTTTTTCTGGATGATGTTTATTGCTGAACTTGGAAATTATTTTTTTTCAATTGTCATATTTTTTTTCAATTGTCATAATGTACAAGACATACATGGAATATTGTAGCTGTCAGGTAAATTTTTGTCCCTGACCAAATCATTGGATGCTAAAAATTTCCATATTTTCTTAAAACTACAGATCTTTGCTTGTAAAAACAACTGTATAATTATTCCTCATGGTTTTGAAACTCAGTGATTAATTGCTAAAGGCTCAAAGGCCAAGCATGCGGGTATTCTCTACATCAAGGTCACTCCTATTTTATTTGGTTTTCATTAAGGTCACACAGAACCTTTACTGAGTTGTTTGTATTTCCTTATTTCTCATATTTCAAAATATATCACTGTTCCACCTTCCTTTTCTTTTGTACCAAAATATGCCTGTATTAACATCTCTATACTAATTGATTAAAGCTCCCTATTAGGAGGACATGAAAAAATAAATTATAACATCTGAAAAGTCTGTGTAGCCACATTCAACTCAGAAAAAATGTCATTCAATCACGGAAAAAATTATGCCAATCACAGAAAAAAATTAGGTTGAAAGGGATTTTGTGGTGTGGTCCTCCTGCTCTAACCCCAAAGCTAGATCAGGCTCTTCAGGGTTTTGTCTAATCAATTTGTGAAAATACCCAAGGATGGGGATACAGCAGCTTCCTGGGCAATCTGTTCTGGTGTTGAACCACTCCCTGACACAGAGATTTTTTCTTAGGGACAGCTGCAAAGTCCCTGAGCTTTTTCATCCTCTGTGCTTTGTTCAAAGAAGGGAGCCACAGATGAGGCAGAGATTTCACCCAAAAATTAAATATGGTGAAAACTCTTCAGAAACACTTAATGGAGTCAAAATCTCTCTGTGATTAAATTCACATGAAACAGTCTCATGGAATAGTTTGGGCTGGAAGGGACATCAAAGCCCATCCTAATGGGCAGGGACAGCTCCCACTGTCCCAGGCTGCTCCCAGCCCCAATGTCCAGCCTGGCCTTGGGCACTGCCAGGGATCCAGGGGCAGCCACAGCTTCTCTGGGCACCCTGTGCCAGGGCCTGCCCACCCAAACAGGGAACAATTCCTTCCCAATCTCCCATCTGGCCCTGCCCTCTGGCACTGGGAAGCCATTCCCTGGCTCCTGTCCCTGCAGCCCTTGGCCATTGTCTCTCTTTGTCCTTGTTTCCTGCAGGGCCCAGGGCTGAGGTCAGTCAGGTGTATCCCAAATTTCAAACATCTGTTAGGCTGTTAAAAGATGTGGTGAGCACCCAGAACTGACATAAGAAGTGAAAAACAAAGATAAAGCTTCAACTCCTCTGACTAAGACAACAACAGAGCAGTGTTTAATAAGAGGTTTTCAGACTTTCATGAATATGTAATGTGAGTGCTCAGGCTCTACTCACAGGCACACCAATTTTCCTTAATATAACCTCCCTTTGGATTTTATGTCAAGATAAAGGGATCTTTTCCTTGAATACTTCTTTTCTTCCAGCACTCAAGTTCGTACCTTTATCAGAACTTTCTTTCCAGCAACACAAGTGACAGAACTCTGACTTTGTTCAACTGTGTCATCAGCTTCCAGTTGGACAAATATTTAATTCGCTGCTTCTATTTTTAAACAATGCCACTGAATAATTTGAGTGACTGGATGCTGAGCAGAGCATTTTTGATAAAATAACATTTTCCAAGAGGTGTCATTAGAACGAGAATAATCCCTATAAGGTATCACATGTAAACTCATCTTTTTTTTTCAACTTCCAGAAAATTCGTGAAATCCAT
Source organism: Malurus cyaneus samueli (assembly GCA_009741485.1). Classification (NCBI taxonomy): domain Eukaryota; kingdom Metazoa; phylum Chordata; class Aves; order Passeriformes; family Maluridae; genus Malurus; species Malurus cyaneus. The sequence goes on from CM019224.1 coordinate 3,253,416, forward strand.
TGTTCAGAAAATGAGTGCATACATAATACTCTGCTTATGAATATAAAGCAAAAACCACTGAGCAAATGCTGTATCTTGGGATGGTTTCTGCATTTCCCTGTGATTTTATGCAGCTTCAAAAATAGTTTAAAAATAGGAAATGTGTGTTCCTTAACTTACGGAAAAGATGTGTTAACTTTCATCTTGATACAAAAAGGAATTTTTTTTTTACTGTGAAACAACAATTCCCTGGGAAAACCTCCCCAGGGAGGTGGTGGAGAATCCATCACTGAGGGTTTTAAAGAGGTAATGGAATGGTGGGGTAAATAAACTCACATAGGTTCCCTTACCCATGAAAGTTTAAACACAAGGATCTTTCAAGGTCCATCCCAAGCATCCATCCTGGGCTGTCACAGCCAATTTCACCACCAACCTCACCTGCTTCACTCTTCCACCACATCCACCTGCAGGATAACAGGCAGATGGGTCCTTAGGTCTGAATTACAGCCTTCAAGCAAGTAGAAAAATAAGAGAATCACCTGAACTTGTGTCTGCATGTTGGTAATTTCTTGTGGCTTTCTGAAAGAAGCTGGTATGAAGATAAACAAATGAGGAGCTATCTCTCCCTTTTGTTGCAAGGGATATGTGTAAGGCCTCAAGGTATCATTTTTAAAATTGAAAAAAAAACAACACCAAATTAATCATTTTATGAAGAAGGTGTGCTCAGAGCTTTAGATGACTGTCTCAGGCTTCTCATCATGCACTGGTTATAAATAATGACACGGATGGATCACATGTGGAATTGTTAAAAACTGCTGGACAACCCAAGGAAAGAGCAATGACTGGAATGGTGGAGAAGAAAAAAAGGCTGAAATAAAAAATGTTGGAAACAGTGAGCATTTATTATGCTTTGAAAGGGCGAAAAGAACAAAGCACTGAAATGAAGATTCTTGTAAGTTCGTGCTTGATTTTCCCCATCCTTTCTGTCAGTATTAATCAAAACTGAGGGTTTTTTTTTCTCTGGCTTTTTCACAGTATTTTGTAGAAAGAAAACTTACACCTTGATGTAATAATCCAAGCCCTACCATCAGTTGGGCCACATGTGGAGGAAACATCCCCATCTCCAGCCCGTGTTTAGGACCCGCCAAGGAAGGGAGTGAAATAAAGGAGCAGAAACTCCCTGAGATGCAGGAAGGCTCCTCCTTCCCTGCTTTAAGGCACAGCTCAATTCCCAGCTTGGCTCCATCAATTACAGGCTCATTCCCAGGCAAGCCAACAAGGGGAACAGACAGCAGCCATCTATCTGGGAAATGTAAAATACTAATGTAAAGTACATCAGGCTTTTTTACATCGACTACACACCATTAACCTGCTCCTCTCCATATTAGTTCAGCACTGTAAACTCTGCTGCTGCCTTTTTACTCAAATGTTTTTATTTGTTGTTGCTTGCTTGAAAAAGGGGGTAAAATACCAGGTTATCTAATCAACATGGAAAAGAAAGCTACTTTTGGGAAGTTAAAGTTCTGAAGCCTGCCCTAGTAATTCACATGATACAAAAGGCATTATAATTACAATGCCTCATTCCTCCGACAAAGATTATAGCAAGGACAAAAAATGCCCACAGATTAATCCATCATCCTGACACCATTTTTAATGAGTGGGAAATGCCAAAAATATGATCCATTACCATTATCAAAACCTGTGATATCATGGACCAGTCTGAACTCCTCAGCTCTGGCTTTCCTGCTCAGGAACTTGCCACTCATCAGAATTTTAAAACATATTACACATCGCCCTGCACAGATTAGAAATCAGATATGCGTCATTTCTACTGTATTTTAGAGCCAGAACAAGAGGATTTTCCATCTTCATTGCTTCTGAAATATCTTTCAGTTGAACAAAACTGCAATGTCCCAGTGTCCCCTAGTGGGCAGAGGAATTCCGAGGTAACAGGTTCATTTCATACCTGTCGGTGCCCATCAGCATCAACGCCTTCAGAAAGATTCTGCTGGGTTATTGCACAAGTTTGCACCTTTTTTCCACTATAAAAACAAATCATGAAGACCAGGCTTGATAAATTGTTGTGAAGAAATAGTTAATTCAGAGAAGACACAGCCATGCAATCACCTGGGGTGTCCGATGGGACAGGAAGAGAGAACATGAACGACTCCTTCTGTTTTCTCCTCTGTGCCATGCAGGGTGATCTTGGGAAGGTTATTTCGTGTGCATGGGCTTCAGTTTTGCTTGGAGATAAAGGTATTGACGGGTTTCTAATGGATCAGCAACTCGTGGCAGCCCTGTGCCGTGTTTTTGTTGCAGTATTTTTTCAAGTGTGTGTCAATCATCTTCCTCCTCACTTGAGTCACCAGTAAGAGTCTGGAGGGATCATGGGAAAGCAGCCTAATGAAATGTTTATATAAAAAAATGCTGAAATAGGGATCTGTCCCAAAACTCATTTTTCTTTCAAATGAACGCAATTCTTGTGAATTTGAGAAATTCAGAATTCATTTCTGGATTAGGGGAAGCACTTTGAACTCCTTCCTGGGCTTCCAAGGGCGTTGGGACTCTCAGATTATTTATTATTATAGGAAAAAACTCTCAGATTATTTATTATTATAGGAAAATAGTTTTCAGTTATAGTTGGGTTTGACTAGCAAGAAATGGGCAAGAGGAGCTCCAATCAGGTGTCTGTTCAGGACTTAAGAGCAGCACTCAGTACTTTGGCAGCCAGGCACAGTTGCAGTCTCCCTACCAGTGAGTAAAGAGCTGGAGCTACAATGTCAGGGATGAGTATTGAGATTCAGAATGTGGCTTTTGGGGAAATTCAGAATTATTTTCACTCAATATCAGACAGAGTTTGGGGACTGGGACAGCACAGCCTTTAGCAGGAGTCACCTTAAGAGTAAACCTCAGCGTGTCCTGGCCGTGGGTGCTGGGACCCTAAACCCTGCCCTGGGTGAGCCCAGCAGGGAGGGGAGGGGAGGGGGGGATTGTGTCCCTGTTCCCCTGTGCCCAGGTGAGAGCCCACGGGCAGAGCTGCCCCAGCCCTGGGGCCAGCACAGGGAGGAGCTGGAGCTGCTGCAGAGAGCCCAGAGGAGGCTCCAGGATGAGCAGAGGGATGGAGCAGCTGTGCTGGGAGGAAAGGCTGGGAGAGCTGGGATTGTTCAGCCTGGAGAGGAGAAGCTTTGGGCTGAGCTCAGGGTGGCCTTTTGGGGCCTGAAGGAGCCAAAGGAAAGATGGAGAGAGACAATGGCCAAGGGCTGCAGGGACAGGAGCCAGGGAATGGCTTCCCAGTGCCAGAGGGCAGGGCCAGATGGGAGATTGGGAAGGAATTGTTCCCTGTTTGGGTGGGCAGGCCCTGGCACAGGGTGCCCAGAGAAGCTGTGGCTGCCCCTGGATCCCTGGCAGTGCCCAAGGCCAGGCTGGACATTGGGGCTGGGAGCAGCCTGGGACAGTGGGAGGTGTTCCTTTGTTGGAATTCCATTCTGCAGTTGGGAATTACATGATTCTTAAGATCCATTCCAACACAAACATTTCTGTGATTCCATAATAAGGAGCAAAATAATGCAAATTTCTAATTCCCAGCTTAGCCAGTTCTCATAAAATAATACGTTTACAAAAAGAGGGGGAAAAAGGCACAGGTAATTAATGTCACTATTTTAATGATATATATACATTTCTAAAGCAAATATCCCCTGGTAGAATGGCTTCTCAAGAATATTGCACTCAAAATTAAATTTGTGGGAGACAAAGACTGAGATTTTCTCCCTAAAATCCCTTTGTGTAAATCATGGTTAAATGACCTCCTCTCTCTGGGCATCAGTTGCACCCCCAAATTGCAGGATCCTTCCTCAGTGTGCCTGCCAAGAGCTGCTTATTTGGTGTGTTTGGAACTCTGCAGTCCCTTGGTTCAGATCTGAGGCTGACCCTGTGGGACTGGTGACAGCAGGGGCTCCAGAATGCACCAAATCACAGACACCTCTCTCCTCAGATCATGTTTTGTCCACTGCTTTGATTCCAGGATTTATTTATTTTACAGCAATGGCTTCATCTGCCTCACAGGATAAATTTCAACCTTACAAAAGCCAAAACCTCAAATCTGTTTAGGAACAAATAAACAGCTACAGCAATGCACACGCAATCTGCAATCACAGAAATCAATCAGAAATCAATCTGCAGTCACAGAAACCAAGATATTTTCAACATTTTTTAAAAGAAATCAAATTCTGCTCAAAGATATCTATCAAGATATGCTTTATTACATCATAAAGCTGCAAAAAGCCATCATTATTGTTATTCTGAATTTATACAGGTGCTAAACCACCTTTTTACACAGAGGGTATATTTTTAATAGAAAATGTGGTTTTATAAGGAGATGGAGAGCAGGGCAGCAATCAGAACAGCAGAAGTGCTGCCACGACACTGCCTTATCTTGCATCTTTAACCTCTTGAGAGACTGACCCAGCCAGGAGAATTCTGCTGGGTCACAGCCACCATTCAAGCTGGATGAATTCCAACCAGGGAATCCCTGCCAAACCTCCTCTGTGCTGTGGGAGACCTCATGATCAGTGTGACATAACCTCACACCTTATAAATATTAACAGCTTAGCAAGGATCAGACTACAGATGTGGAGAATCTGCTGAGCTCGGGGTGCCACAGTTTGTTCTGTGACCGCAGAGCAGAAATCCAATAGCAGGGGATGGCAATCTTCTCCTCTTTCCCAATAAACTGGGAACACTTTATTGCCCTGCTAATCACAGTTACCTGTATCCTGCAGTGTTTAAACCTCTCCATATTTTCATATCTGCCCGAGTGCCCCCGAGGAGGAGCCAAAAGGAGGGGCCCTGGATGTGCCAGGGTGGGGAGAGACAGGATGGAGCACTGAGGACAGCAATGTGGCCTCCCAGAGAAATTATCCCAATGTGGACTCCCAGAGCAATTATCCCAATGCCAAACCAGCAGTGAAAGTGTCCAGGCTTGCTTTAGTTATTATTGGAAGTGTCCAGTCTGGAAATTTAACATATTTGCTGACCAGCTGCTTCACTTGAGCACAAATTTCGTCTTGGTTCCAGACTCCTCACCAAATCCACACTTTCAGAATGCTATGAAATATTTGAGTGTGTTTTTCCTTCCAATATGGCATGCACTACAGTGATTTTAACCAGGAAAATGCAGTTTTAAGAAACTGAGTTTTTAAAATGTAAGAGGTGAAGTTATCGATTAACAATAATACAGTATAATGCTTTCCATGAGAAATCCCATATTTAGTGAGAAATCCTTTCAGCTCCAACGGAGTTAAAGTTCCAGAGGGAACCTTTCCCAGCCTGAAAACACCACTCCCGTTCCTAACATGATCTGTCCAGCAAAGAAAATTTGCTCAATAAAACTTTGCATACTGGGAGGAAAATAACCCAGGTTTTTAGGTGTGTTCTGAGAGCAAATTGTCTTTGCTTCAGATTAATGGAAGTTGAAACAAAAGCTCTTTGTGGCACTCTAATCACAAAAGGAAGCAAGGAGAAAAAGACAAAGAGAACCATGATTTTGTTTTGTTTTGTTTTGGTTTGGTTTGGTTTGGTTTGGTTTTTTGTTTTTTTTTGTTGTTGTTGTTTTTTGTTTTATTTTAATTTCATCATGTCTCAGCTTTTGAAAGGCAGTTAAGCCTGCACAGCTGATTTTAAAGGAGTGGGGGTTGGTTACGGTTGAGCACAAGAGTACTCACAAAAAGAGAAAGAATGTGGAGAGGTAAGCAGAGGTAGGTGGAAGGGTCAAGTGAAACCCCTGCCAAGTGCATCCTTGCTCTGCTTTTTGGATTACACTGGAATCGAAACAAGTGGTTTATTTTTTGGGTGAAAGGCACAAAAATGAACAAGTGGGGTTAACAGATCCATTCAAAACGACTACTTTTTTCCCCCACGACACAAGGAAAGATGCAGCAGGTTCTGAGTGCTATTGACTCTTTTCTTTCCACAGGACTTGAGTGGTTTAATGGAATCTCTCCTCATTTTGATTCTGAGTTCAGCTTAAGAGTTCCAGAAAACATATTTGGATTCGTAAATCTGTCACCACCAAACTCCCATTGGCTCCAACATCATCACCCACCAGCTGCTGACTTTTCCTGAACCTCTGAGTGCCTCTGACCTTTGCTGATCTGTTCCTGACCATGCCAACATCAGGGTTATTTCAAGCTATGGTTTCCCAGCCCTGTTATCACACGTGGAGGGGATGTACAATAAAATATTGGGACCTGATCATGGAATCCCAGAATGGTTTGGGTTGGAAGGAACCTGAAAACTCATCCCATGGCAGGGCCAGCTCCCACTGTCCCAGGCTGCTCCCAGCCCCAATGTCCAGCCTGGCCTTGGGCACTGCCAGAGATCCAGGGGCAGCCACAGCTTCTCTGGGCACCCTGTGCCAGGGCCTGCCCACCCAAACAGGGAACAATTCCTTCCCAATCTCCCATCTGAATTTCCCCTCTTTCATTCTGATGATGATTTCAAGGGTCTCTTCCAACATTAACAGTCTTTTGATTAAACCCTTGTTGATTCTTTCTCTCTAATCTGTGTCTAACACAAAACATCCCAGTCTCCAATGAAAATTTACACTTCAACAATGAAATAATTTCTTTTATTGTGCATGAGTCAGGGTCTGCTCATGATTAAGAAATATTAAATATGACAGATTACTTGCAATTAATTATTACCTCATCTCCTCAGAGAATAGAACCTACAATAGAATTCTTTCACACAAAATCCTGAATTTCAGACCTCCCCAACTGCTACAAACGAATGCATTTAGTTTTCCTACTGCCCATGGAACAGATTTGTTTGAAACCTGACCTGGAAGATAAAATTTTCTAATGTTGGTGAAGTCCTGTAGCCAGAAGAGAATGCTGATTTTTATGTTTTTTTTGGTTTTTTTGTTTTTTTTTTAACACATCATGACATCTCTCTGCCTGTCTAATTATCTTAAAAAGACAGGAAGAAAAGAAAAATAAAAGCCAGTAGGATCTCAATTCCTTTCTCTCATCCTCTTCCACACAGTCACTGGATTATCCAGTCCTCTCAGGCTGAATCAGTGTGCATTAGGAACGTTCCCAGTTTCAAATACCCAAATGCCAACATCACAATGGGACAGTACCCACAGGAGGATGAAGGGAGGCTCATCCAAATCTGAGTGCAGCAGAAGGGCCACGGGCAGCAATCATCCTCTGTTGTGCTGGCTCAGAGCCCCACAGTCTCTGTGAATTTCAGCCTCAGACCAGTTCACGTTTTCTGGCACTTGGTGCCTCGGTGGCATCTGGTGGGGGGTTATTATTTATTTATTTTTTAGAATTTGCTCTGCATCACAAGTCTCAGTAAATTTGCAAGGCTTTCAGGAGTAAACTTGAAGGGTTTGCTCACCAGACCCTGAATTATCGATAAATACACAAAATTAGTCGTCATCTTTAGGAAGGGTAGAAAATCCAGTGGCACTGGATGCAAAACTCAGTGCTCAGTGCTTTGGGGCCCTCTGGAAGCTTTGAGCTCGATGCCTTTGGGTTTCCAGCTGAATTTGGGGGGAGCAGTGTTGTGTCAAAGGTTTTTGTCAGCGCTGCGCCTCGGCAGGAGCTGAGCTCTGCATGAGTCAGTGTGACCCTCATCCATCAAAGGAAAACATTCACCCTCAGCATCTGAAATCTCCTGCAGGAGCCACTTGTGTGAATTCACTCCTTTTGCTGTTTTCTCCAACACATCATCTCTGCTTCCAGCCCTGTGAGAGTTTTATAGAGTACAGTGGGGTATTGAGGATGAGGCAAGGCCAAGAAACACAAATTAATCAATATCCACCACAAGAACATCAATGGCAAACACAGGAAGGCCCAGTGATTCCCACCTGGGCAGGTAAATATTAAATTTATAAAAGGCCCCAGTTATAAAAGGCCCCAGTGACTCCCATCTGGGCATGCAAATATTAAGTTTATAAAATGGAGTTTCCTTTCGTAGAATCCAAGAAATGCTAGAATTCACATTGGCCTTAATTTCTCCTATTTGAGAATATATATCCCACTTGCTGCACACTTTATATATGTATAATTTCTGATTATCTCTGTGATGTTATTAGAATTTAATATCATTTAATATCCTCATGTCTAATTCTTCCATAAAACCAACTCCTCTTAAATTATTTCAAGTTATTGGAGCAACTAGGCTAGTGGAGGAACTTCACTAATTCTGCATTAACCACCCAGATTATCAGAATATTTTCAGATGTACAACCTTTTTTTCTAAACCTTAGAAAGAGTTGTGCTGCTTTGGTTAAAACTTTGCAAACACCTGTGGAGAGAAATTGATGAAAATTTCCAAATAAAATGCACAGCACTACACATGAATAGAAAGAGGTATGGGATATTGACAATCTATTAGGGGGGAAAAAAAAGGTATTACTGTACATATTAAAGACATTTTAGCAAGCAAATCCCAAACAGCACCATGGAGCTGGGAGAAAAATGTGGAAACTGATACAGACATCAATTAAATAACTTAATCATGCAGTCACTAAGAGAGGAGATGTCATATCCCACATTCCTCCTCCTCTGGAATCAATGCCAAACCAGCCCCAAATCATGGCTGCAACCTCTTTAAGGTGCACAAAGCAAACCTTTGTTCCCACTGAAGGAGATCTGTACAAACAGAACAGACAATTAGGTCTGAACCCACCCATTTCACATTTGCAAACATGTCCTGATGGAAACAAACGGAGAGATCTCAGGTAAACAAGTTTCCAGCATATTTGCAAGTGAAAAATCCCTGCCAGCAGGTGGTAATTGGGTCTGCCCTGGACACTTTCAGAGCATTTGGATTGCATGTCACGGCGCTGCAACCTAAACTTCACTGTATGCTCTGTTTTCCTCAAGTGTTTGGTAAGGCAAGGAAAGCCAGAGCCAGCAGAGGAGCACTCAGACAGAATAGCAAACAGGATCACTTTTCATTCCAGGCTTTTATATCAGAGAATTGTATTTTCAATCCTAGCACAGGTCACAATAGCCACAATGGCGTTTTTTAACTTGCTTTCCAGGCACGTCCTGCGGTCGGGAAAGATTTTCACATAATCAAAGTTGGATATTTCTAGAGAGATCAAAAGAGCCTGTGAAGTGGAGAGCAGGTGCTACAGACATCTTAGAGGATCTGAGAATGCAATTAACCAGCAAATGAGCCTTGGAAAAGGCAGTCTTGCTGAACAGATGAGCACAATAAAAGCCACTGAGAGATGAGATGGCCAAAGCACACCAATAACAGCAGCGGCAGCGAAACATCTGCCCCAGCCTCAACCTTTAGGAAAAGAGAGCAGATCCCACACCAAGAGGCAAGGAGAGATGAATATGTAAATGTCTGGGGCTCCTGGAGGAGATGAAGGCTTATTGATTGCTTTCACAGGGGCTCTGAGCACCACTGGCCCCTCTCCCCTCGCTCCAGTGAGTCAGTACTCAGGGTGGCTGCAGGAAACAGGGCAAGAGATTCCACCAGATTATCACACCCAAGCAGTTTTACCCCTCAGCACTTATGCAGCAACTTTTCTCATCATTTATATTCCTCCTGCCAGCCTCGAAGCTGAGCACTGGGAGGTGTTTAATAAGCTTTGAGGGAATCTGGAGCCACTGGCAGCCTTTAACGTTTGGACAAATGTAATATGGCTGGGGACAAATGAAAATAATCCATCTGAGCAATTTCTGCTGATGCCAAATTTCATACAGGGCTTATTTAAACAGTGGAAAAGTGAGGTCTCAAACTTCGAAAATGGGTCAGACTTTCTATAACTCTGTAATTTATTTTTTTTTTTTTTTTTTTTTGCCTTCTACAATGCACTCTGCAGTAGCTTATGTCTTTACAGGGTATTAATCACAAAACCCATCACATGTCAAGCCTAGTAGGGATTTTATAGGCATTCAGGTTAAAAGGGGGATTTTCTGCTCTGACACAGAGGATCTCTGTGACAGGGCCATAAAATGTCCTTTTTTATGAAGAGAGCAGGAATTCAAAATGTGAGCATGGGAACCAAGTGTGCTGTCCCCCACCTTGGGATGGGCCATGAGAGGCAGGTGGGGCATCAACTTCACACCACAGCTGCTATAAAATATTTCATGGGGTGGAGTTACTGAATATCTTCTCATTTCAGCCTCCAACAACTCTGAAGTCTTAGAGAGCTCTGTCTGCCCCACCACTCAAGCTCTCTGTGAGTTGTTGAGGCTGGAGCCTTGGCTGGGATGACTGCCAGCCCCTCCAGCCAGCAGGGTCAGGCTGGGCAGCACCCCTGGAGACGTGAAGTAATTATTTTCAAACCATTTTGGCTTATTTTCTTGATCCTTTTGTGCTACACTGTTAAGTGCGAGGACCTGGACCTCAGGTTGACACTGGATAATTTTTCTTTTCCTTTTTAAAAGTGAATGATTTTCAGCACCTCACAGACTATAAAATAGACAGAGGATTTTGTTATAATGCTCAAAGGATTCTTTGGCACTTCAGACACTTCTGAGCCCAGTTCTTGCATACTTAAATGTAGCCACTTCCCACTATTAGATGTAAGAACTTTCTCCAGCCAGAGTTAACCATGTAGAGATTCAAATATCCCTTTCTGCACTGAGAAAGAGCCTCACACTCACGTTTAAGTGACTTTATTGGCTTAAATGTAGCTGAAACTTAAATTACCACGTCCCCAGATAATGGGAGTGTCAAACCATGTGCTGCCCCCAGCTTTGCCATGCTGCATTTTCATATTGCTGCTCCTTTTCTCCCCATTTGGTGATATGCAATTTCACAAGAAACTGCTATTTCATCTCCTTGTGCCTTTTTTTTTAGTTGCAAGCTCAATAGTTTATTTAAACAAAGACAAAAGTTTACCACCAATGACTGCAGAGATTCTCAGTGCTTGGCTTCTGCAGTAGGATGGTTAAGGGATGATGGCTCACTCCTGTCATTCGTTAAGGATTTAAGGAAATTAAAATCTTGCACTCACGGAATTGATATTTAGAGGTCACCTGTCTGCACAGTCAGAAAAACAGTCAGAAATATTTTCTGAATCATGCTAGGAGAAAAATCTTACCCTTGATGTTAATTACTGCAGCGTGACAAAACAAATTCTCTCCAGGTTTTATTCCTTCTCTTGTGGATAAAAGTCCTAAACGTCATTTGCTAGTTTTCCCTGCTGCTTCCCTGACATCACCCCTTCTCCCACCTGCTGTAACAGAGCTGGGGATGGCTCCAGCGAGAAAAGGATCACCACAGGAATTTCCTGTTTGTTCTCAGGGGATGCATGGGAACGCTTCTCTCCCCTTAAAGCTTTTGGAGGACACTCCACAGCTGATCCTAGGGTCTGGCTTGTGCTCTTTTCTGCTTCTTTCCTCCTTTTTCTTTATTTTGGTTTGGCAAAGGTGGAGGTCAGGAGGAATTTAATGTCCATGAAACATCCAGGGTTCTTCAATAACCAGAGTTACATTTGTCATCACATCCTGATTTTTCACTCTGGCCTTCACCTCTCTTCATATTGAACTGATTCTTGATTATTTTTTTTTTTTCCTAATGTATTTGCTAATATTGATGTTTTAAAAATCTGGATAATAAAAAGGATCAATTTTTACCTGAGTCAGACACAACAATGTTGCTCTGGCACTTCTGCCTGTATTGATTACTTGGAAAGCAATTATCATGTTTATTCCTCCAGTTATGCCATGTGTTTTTTTCAGAATTCTCTAATGCGAACAGACAGAGCCCCCACTTTGAAATGAGAACTAACACTGGATCAGATACAGACTCCACTGCTTTGTTCCCCCTTCCCTCACAATGTGAACATTTAGCCCCAAACCCCAGTGATGAGATACATTGTGTTGGATTAAGGCCAATTCTTATCTTGTCTCTCTCCCACTGCATGTCAAATTTTCATAAACACTTCATTAAAAAAGGGTGTAAGAACCATCTTTCTCAGTCACAAAAGAGTGATACGGGTTCTGCAGGAGGAGGAGTTAATCGAATCCTGAAGGGATTGGTTTGGGTTCCCCTGAGTATCCTCAGGACCATCAAAATGACTCCTTAGGACCATAGGGAAGGGCCATGAGGTAGAGTGGAGGTCACAAACCACATCTGTGCAATTCCAGCTCCTTGGTGATTGAAAACACTCTATATTTCAATATGTTACAGATTTTCATCAGTGTTTTCTTCCACAAAATTTCTTGATAATTTGAGATTTAAACTGATGCGTTCTGAAAACTTTGGGGAGAAAACATTCACCCCGCCAGAGGGGAAAAAATCAAAATACTGTGGGAGTTCTGAAAGTAGCTGTCATTCATCTATTGCTCTTGCATATAATGCTGACAGATTCTGCTGGAGAAATCCAGAGTTTTGTTTAGGCTGCATAGCAAGGTCTCGGTGGTGCTGTGAGTGGGACGCTGCCAAACGCTCACTGCAGCCAGGAGACAATTCCAAATAGACTTCAGGAGTGACCCAAGCCTTGTGAGCACAGAACAGTGAGCAAAAAAAGTTCTTGGCTCATATCAAATACGACATGTCATTGTCATCACAGGGATGGAATTTAGTTGCCCCGTTGTCCTTCTCTGTCTTTAATCTGAGTCTCTTTATGTCACTTTTCCACTTCTGTGTGTGATAATACAACAGAGTTGGATTCTTCTTTTCCAGTTCTCTACAAAAATATCCTCAAATTCACATTGGTGCTATCATTGTAGGTGCCTTCCCTTCATCTCTCATCTTCCTTTTAGAAGCAGCCTAAAGCACCATATTTCCAGCCCATTATTAGTTGTGTTTTCTAATGATGTATTAATTTTACAGGGGAGCATTACACCTGGCAACATTTACATTTGCAATTAGGGAATCAGGTCCTCCATAGCAGAAATCTAATTTTATTTGGCTTATCTTAGAAATATCTGGCTCAGATATGAAGGAATTTGTATTACTGAGGGATACAGAAATCTGAGGATAAAGAATCCGTTCTTTTGTGGAATAGGCTGAGCCAAATTTGTTAAATTTATGCACACTCATGGCACTGCGGTGGGTCTCTCAAATGTTTCCATACATATTTTTTTTTTTAGCTTCTACTTAAATTGATTGCAAATCAGTTTAAAGTACCACACATGCTGCTGGCATTGCTCATTTTCAAACCCTGTGTAGAAGATCTGGGAGCAGTGGCTTGACCTCCCTGTTTTTTGGTCAGGGATTTGGGCAGGGCTACATGATGAGAAAAGTAATACAAGTATTAATGATATGTTAATGCATGCAATTGTAAATACAACAGGGGGATGAAAATAAATGGTATTTTAGGTCTCTTTCAACCCAGGCCATTCCATGATTCCGTGATTATAATGCCAAGAGTGTGCATGCTCAGGAAACCTGGATGACACACAGCAAAAAGGAAGGTTTGTCTCTTTCTTAAAATGGTCTAAAACAGGGATAATGCTGTGAAACTTCCAATTCATTCCAGGTGCAAACTGCCAGGATATCAGGGAGCTCATGTGGATAAAATGAGAGCCAGCTTAGGCGAGAAATCCCTCCCCAGTCATCTGCCAGGATGTGGGAGTCACCCCTGTTAGGAGGGATATGGGGGATAAATGAAATTGAAGCACTTTCTCCTTCCCTGTCTTTATACAGAAACCCTGTTCAAGCACCCACACAGAGCTCTCCATGGAAATTTCATTCCAATTTTATTCTCCCAGCTCTCTGTCAAGGTGTATATATTTTCTACATCATAATAATTGTCACTACTCTGTAGGAGAGTCACAAACATGTGCTTCACTGTTATAAAAGTTAATAAATTAAAAATAAAAATTAAGTATATATATTAATATAATAATTGTATATCTACTTTTAATAAATATCATGAATAACACTAATATTTACAATGATTAATGTAGTTTAATGTATATATTTAATATTTAATAAATAAATTTAAAGTTATGTATGATAAATATTTATAAAAGTTATATTGAATATATAACATATAGAAGGATGTTATAAAAGCCCACAGAGCAGCCCAAAATCCTCCCACCATTCCCAGTTTTTATGCCATCACACTTCCAGAAGTGTTCTATCTTCTATGCAGAGTTTTCTTTGGCCTTTAATACTTAAAATTGCCACAAAGTCTTTTCAAAAAAATCCTGAAAGAATCACTCTAACAATATTTGATCTATTATTTAATTATGAGATTTGTTTTAAATTGATGGCATGCAGCGTGGTTAGAGTGGAGCTTTTGGAATTATCCCCTGCCATGTACAGGGAATATAATTCAAAGCCTTAAAGAGATTAGGCTTGAATTTTGAAGGAGTCACAGACTTGTTTCATTCAGCCTGATCTCCACAAAAGTATGTTTGGCAAGGGTTTAAATGGAATGGTGCCATTTGCTTTTCAGATCCAAGTTTTGTTTCTCTGGATGATCTTTGGACACTCCAAAGAGAGGGGGAAAAAGGATTTAATGCTCTGATTAAAACCAGGGTTTAGGGTAAAGGAGGGTGGAGGTGAGCAAATTGATAAAATCAAAGCACCCAAATGTCTGATTAATTATTAAAAAAGAATCACTGTATCTCTAATCCTCCCCTGGAATCTTGCTAGGGAAAGGTCTGATTAATATGAAATACAGGACTTAGTTTAGACAATATATTTCACATTTAAAGCTTTCAGGAGCTTCTTAGGAGCAGGCAGGTGTAAAGATGTTCCACCTGCTGATGAAATGTCCGACAACTTTTGTTCAGAGCAATTTCTGTCAGAGAGGAATTAAAATCAAATTAATTATTGGTAAATACAATAGATTTCATTATTTTTTCCCTTCGGTTTAAAAGGAAAAAAACATCAATACAAACAACAAATATATGCCTTTGGCAGAAATCAGCCCATAGCTTATAGTACCTTGCATTAATCCTTCAAATAGAATTTTCAGATTTCTTACACATTATTCCCTCTATTTGACAGTGATCAGACCTCATATACCCAATACTGATATTTTCAGGTTACCACTGCTTCATCATTTTGAATTATTTTTCTATTAAAGTTGGATAATTCCCTTTACTTTCCTGTCAGTTTGATTTTTATTCAACTGGTTAAAAGTCATATTCCACAAAAAAGTGAATGGTCAGCTTTTGTGGAGCTCCTTCTGTCAAGTCTGTCCCACATCTGTTCTTTATTCAAACCAAACCTTGCAATTAAGCCCAATTTTGATTTTTTTTCATCAGGTCATAACATGTAATTTAGCAAACAAATTGTTTCCAGCAGAAGTGATTTCATTTGTTCCCACTTCAGACCCACCTCTGGAAAGTGCAAAACTGAATTAAAATTAATCAAAAAAGCAAAGAATTTTCATTCTAAACCTTTCCTTGCCACTAAACCGAGGCTTGCAGGGCACAGGACTGGGCAGCAGCTTTGCTTACTGTCCAGTCACTCAGGACATGGCAACAAACCAGAGCTGTCCAGCAGCAATTGTCTTTCAAACTTCCTAAAACTTTTATTTCTTTTTCTTTAAAGGCCCTCGTTAAAAAATAAAAAAAAAAAAAAAAAAAAAAAGTTTGAAACCAACCAACCAACAAACAAAAACCCACCCCAAACAAAAAAAACACAAAAAACCCAAACAACAAAAAAAACAAAAGCTCACAGCAAAAAAAAGCAACAAAACAAAACAAAAAAAAAAAAAAAACAAAACAAAACAAAACCAAAAACAAACAAAATTTGCATCAATTTTTTTCCTTATCAATAAGATTCCTTAACCAAAGGGCAATTAATTACTATTTTGACTAACTGTTAGAAAGTTTGGGAAAATCCACTGAAACTGAGGTAGCAGTATTTGGTTTTTCATTATTTACAAACATTTTCTTTTTAAAGTCCTCCATATGGATTCCCTTTTTCTCCTTCTGTCTCTGGTCTCCACCCAATGGATTGCTGAATATTAATGAACGGATTTTTCTCCAAACTTATGATTGTTTGTTCTGAATTATTAATTCAGTTTGAAAAACATCTGAACTGAGCATGAAACGACTGAGATCACCTCATCAGTGGAAGATGCTGATGGAAATGCAGTGGGTACTTGTGAATATGAAACATTCTGCTCAAGTTTCCCCCAAGTTTTCCTCTTGGATGCTCCTTCCCAGCAAGAGCATCATCTGTGCTCCTGTTGCTCCTGCACATCTCGACATCTCCAGGACTTTTATTCAAATGCAGCAGAGAAACGAAACATCTGGCAAGTCACCAAGCCAGAGTCACTGGGAAAATCTGCAAAATCCCTCGGAGAGGGAGCAGCATCTGCTTGGTAGGCAGTGAAAAATAAACCAGCAATAAACTCATTTGAACAGCAAATAAAAGGTACATGGGTCTAGGGGAAGGGTTTCTAGAAATGCTGATTGCTCGCATTATGCAATTAAATTGGCATTATTGTGTTTGACAGTCATAGAAAAGCAATTGTGAAAAGATTATGTGCTTGAAGAAACTGATATAAGGACTTAATTTTCTACTTGCATAGCAAGAAAATTTGCCTTTTGAAGTCTCTTGGGTCTTTTCCAGGGAAAAACCTATGAACCTTGTCTGCTGCAATCCCAAAAAAGCTGTAAAAGCAGCACCGTGCTCATCTGGGTCTGAAAAAACACCACAGTCCCAAGGTTTTATGTTCTGTAGAAATGCTATTAAAAAAGATTAAAAAAAAAAATAAAGCTCTGCTTGACTTAATGAACAGATCAGCTAATTCACCACTTGAAATTGAGGACAACTGAACTTTTATCATTTATTTCACCAGGATTCTAGCCAAATCCATTGGAGCTGATCTGTGGTTCGAAGCTGTCACCAGTGAGGGTTATCCAAGGAAAGATAAATGCAGGAATATAGATGTGAGTAAACAGACAATATTTAAGTTATGAACTTAAGAAATATGCCAAGAGCTAATGCAAAAATCCAAACTACCTAACAAGGTCCAAAGTGTCCAGTCACAAGAACAGATGTAAATTACCAAGTTTTTGTTTCATTAAGCATTGCTTAATTGTCCAGGGTGTTGCATTAAGTAAAATGATCTCTAAGAACTGAGGCTGCATTTCTGTGTTTTGAGTTCTTAAAGGCAGTTCTATTTGAAGAAATACTGATTCAGTTCTGGAATCAAAGGTTGTTGTAAAGCCTGGAAGTATTTAAGAATAGTTATGTGAGTTAGTTAAAATAATTTYTCTTACTTGAGCCTACATTCTTTGGGAAAATATCGAAACCGAAAATTTTCTCCCACACCATAAACCTGCCTCATTAAAGCTAGTTACYTTGCTTGGTTAGTTACACATGAGCTGATGGATCTTGCTTGTACCTGGAAGACAAGCTATTTTAAAAAAGATCAATTAACTCAATGAGCTGAGCCAGAGAAAAAGGCCCTGAAAGGTCCAAATTAGAAGATGTAACACAAATAAAAGATTTATTTGTGTTACTGGCATTTCCAGCTGCCTGCCCTGGATGAGCAGCACGAGTCCTTTATGCCTGGAAAAGGCAGGGAGACTGGGACCAACAGTGGCTGCTGTCACCATGTGAGGATGGATGTGGAGAGCCAAGAATTAATCACATTCCACATTCCTGAGCTATATTGGCACATATAAATCCAGTTTTCCCACTGATCCCTGTCTGTTCCTCAAATGCTGTGACCAGAGCAGCTCAAAGCCACAGGTTGTTTTAGCCTTCCCTCCTTAATAAAAATAATGCTGCAGTGCACTAAACCAAAATGATATCAATAAAAAGATAACAGCTGCCAATAGATTCCACAAGGATGGATTGGCTTCCAACTTACAGAAAGCTCTGAAATATATTTTTGCGTTTTCAATGTAAAATAGATTGAATTCTCCATAGTGAAAGCCTGGCAGAGGCTTTTAAGACAGATTTCTATACCTTGCTGATATGTTTTAATTCTCCTGTCACTCCACTTACCACACCTAAAATTGTTGTTACTGCTACATGTCACCACTCTGATTTAAGGACTCCAGAGAATTCTGCCACGGAGATGGAGATTTGAGCTGTTCCCCTGAGTGAAAAAAGCCATTTAACTGTAGTGGATGAAAATGCCACCAAAGACAGAGACACTAAGCACGTGTGACATGGCTCAGGTAATCACCAGCACAGGTGCCACTCACACACCGACGTGAACGAGACCCTTCACTGATGGTGTGATAGCAGAGCACCAAGAGGATATCCAGGCAATCTCCACTAGGGAGGGGGAATTGATAAACATTTACCAGTTAAAAACCTCTCTGTGAGATGACGTGTTTCCCTGCTGTTCAGTGCTCTTGAGTTTGGCTCTTTGGCACAAATTCACCTTTGGTTGTTGATCTGAGCGCTGACAGCACCGGGCAGGTGGGCAAAGCCCTTGGACTCCAAAATGTACAGAGCAGTGGCTTAAAATCATGGGATCAAGGAATGGTTTGGGCTGGGTTGGAAGGGACCTTAAAGCCCACCCCATCCCACCCCAGCCATGTCAGGGCCAGCTCCCACTGTCCCAGGCTGCTCCCAGCCCCAATGTCCAGCCTGGCCTTGGGCACTGCCAGGGATCCAGGGGCAGCCACAGCTTCTCTGGGCACCCTGTGCCAGGGCCTGCCCACCCAAACAGGGAACAATTCCTTCCCAATCTCCCATCTGGCCCTGCAGGGCACAGGCTCCGACCTGGGGGTCCCACCCCGAGCTCAGCCTGCAGGGAAAGGGATCACAGACGGACACAAACCCCTCTGTAACCCCATTCCTGACCCCATTGCCAGGAACCCCCAGAGGGCACCAAGGAAACCTCACTGTAATAGCTCAGGAGCACACCCAGAATAGAGTTATGGGATGGATAACAGTGATGTTAAAGGATGGTACATGGTGTTATGGATGATACCCTGGTGAGTAATGGATGGATAACCCTGATATTACGGGGTGGATAACCCTGGTGAGGGTCATGCAAGAACAAGCAGGCTGCTCTCTCCCAAGCAGGGAGTGCCATGGCTTTGAACAGGATGTGATTGTGTGGAACAGGAGGGATGAAAGACATTCATGGCAGCAGCCTCAGCGGTCACCAGCAGACAGAGCTTCTGTCTGTCCCCATGGCCCTGCACCCACAGCTGGGGATGCACTGTACAGGAGCAGTGACATCCCAGCCCTTCCTTACTTTATAATTCATTTCAAGTCGGGCAGGTCCTCCCTCCCCTCACTCTACTGGCACCTCCCAAGCCTGAATTGCTGCAACTTCAGGGCCCCTCTGGGTGTTCCCCCACATTTCTGGGATGAATTGTCACAACCAGAAACTGAGCATCACCAGCAGCACCAGCAGCCCTGGGCTGTTTGCCCCAAATCTCTCTGTAATGTCAAACTACACAATGATCCTTTTCAGGAAGAAATCACTTGGCCAAAGGGAAAATCCTATTCTGGGAGTCTTTCCTTTCTTCTGCTTTCACCTACAACTCCCACATTTTTACAACTAAAAGTTGCAGTTTTGGTTTGGTTATTGTGCAGTCCAGAGTCCCTCACTCACAGATGTACATATGGGGATGACTTTAATCCTGCAATAAGAATGTATTTCTAAACAAATCCATCCCACCTGTCTCATATCAGACACCTAAATGAGGTCTGGCTAAAGTATTCAGCTTCTCTTGCTCTCACAGGTTATAAACCAAATATTCCTTTGTACTCACCTTTTCTCAGAAAAAAAAAAAAAAAAAAAAAAGAGATTACTTGTTTTTCTTCTTTATCCACAAGAGTTAAGAGTGGATTCATTACTCTTTGAGGTCCCATGCACATTACTGTCACCTCCTCATCTAAATAATGAGAGATCCACAATGATGTCTTTCTTAAAAACCTTCATAACCCAACATTCTTGCATTCAATTTTTTTCAGAGCTACACCAGTTTTATTTCAGTGACCTGTGTATATTCTATTTTAGTCCATTTCAAAACCTTCTGTAGAACAAGAATTTTGGTTTCCGCATAATTCCAAAATAACACAAACAGGTGCCATATTCTGAAGTCAACTTCTTTCGGAAAAGATTTTCTTGGAAACACAACCTTTCAGTTTACCTGCTTCACACACAAAAGCTTCAGATCTCCATGAACATCATTGTTATTCGTGCACAGATTTACAATTTTAACTGAATGTTACTGAAATAACACTGTGATAGTCCCTTTTCAGGAGTTCATGTGTCATCGTTCATATTTCTTGAAAAAGGCAATTTCTAGTTGATTTTGTTCTCCATCTTTAATCTATTTCTGTCTTCTTAAAAAATATCCTGTTGTTAGACCTTCGTGGTGGAAGATGTGCTTTAATCGTGTTTCAGGATCAAAGCTCTGGTAGGTATAATTATGATATTCTAAAATAAATAACAATATTTAACTACACTCCCACTGCCTCATGAGAATAATACCTAATTGCCAAAATCTGATATTTTAATTTAATATATCTTCTCTGCAACAACACACTGCGTTCCTAGCATTGCAAAAATTAATGAGCTTTGCTTCGAAAATTAACTTGAACTGTAAATAATTAAGCATCTCTATATCTGCGTGTTTGCAGGAATTTGTTACACAAATAATGGGAAAACTCTCTGCATTTCATCCCTTCACCCTGCCAGTGCCACTCACAGATCCTGAATGGATTTTTCATAGATATTCAGCACATCTAGCAGGGGTGTGGCTGTGCGTGCATCATGGGCTTGATGCAGGGGCTTAA
>CM019224.1:3274089-3292668 GCA_009741485.1 Malurus cyaneus samueli
AAATATTACCATACAATACAAAATCCATCATATTCATTCACTCACAGCCAGCCCCTCTAGTCAAGGTGTAACCCAACAATCTAAACCAACCAAATCATACCATAAACATCTACACTCCACTCCTGATCAGAAAAGAGATCCACAAACACACATGCTGAACTCCAACACAGTTAAACAACAGTTATATATACAAACTAAAAATAACCAGCATAACATAAATACCCACCCAAAAATCACATAATTAGATCACTCCCACCACTCTTCTCCATAACAATAATCCCATAAGACAAACCTACATAAATCATACACACAAAAATAGAATAACCACACAATGTACAAAAGTTTAAAAACTGTAATAAAAGAAATCCACTACATATTATAAATAAATCAACTCTTAAAGTTATGTTATGAAAATACTTATCAACAAATCGATCATTAAAATATAAAAAACTAAAATAATAGACAAAGGACTATTATAACACCAACAAAAGCCCAACGCAGCACCCCACAAAATACCTCCCACCAACACCACACACCACACAATTTTCATGCCATCAAACACACTCCACAAATATCAATCTTCTATGCGAAAGTAAATTTCTTTATGAGGGCCCATACTTAAAATTGCCAAACAAAGTCATTTTCAACAAATACCATGAGAACACACAAAAAACCGAAAAAAACAAAAAACCACCACAAAAAACACAAACCCAGCAACTCAGACTCAACAACACAACATAAAACAAAAACACAAAAAATCCACCACCCCCCACCCAAAAAACCAAAACCAACAAAACACAACAAAAAAACCCCAACACGCCCACACCCACAATCCCCCACCACACACACCCAAAAAAAAAAACACAAACAACAAAAACAACACCCAACTTCAACTCCAACAAACCCCCCACCACCCACATTAAACTCAACCCTCCACCACACCAACCAAACTACTCCCACTCCTCACCAGACACAACTAATCCAAAAAAAACAACCCCAAAAAACCACAAAAAAAAAAAAAAAAAAAAAAAAAAAAAAAAAAAAAAAAAAATCCTAAAAAAAACAAAAAAAAACACAACCCTAAAAAAAACACCCCAAACACAAACATAAAACACCAAAAAAAAAAAAAAAAACCCCCAACAAACCCAAAACAAAAAACCCACAAAAAAAAAAAAAAAAAAAAAAAAAAAAAAAAAAAAAAAAAAAAAAAAAAAAAAAAAAAAAAAAAAAAAAAAAAACCAAAACACCAAAACCCCACACACACAAAAACAGAAAAACACATATAAAAACCCAACAAAACAAACCACAAAAAAAAAAAAAAAAAAACAAAAAAATCACCAAACAAGACAAAAAAAACACCCCCCCAAAAAAACCACCCACAAAAAAAACAAAACCAACACAAACAACAAACACCCCCAAAACAACCAACAAACCCAACCAGCACCCCACAACCCACAACAAAACTCGAAAACCAATCAAACCCCCCCAAAGGAACAATACAAAACCACAAACAAACAAAAAAAAAAAACACAACAAACAAAAAAACAAAAAAAAAAAAAATAACAAACAAAACACAACACCCACAAACACCCACAACAACAACCCAAACACAAACCCAAACCAACAAAAACAAAAACAAAACACAAACAAAACACCCCTACCCCTCACTAAACCCCAGCAAAAAACCAAGTAAAACAACACACAAATCACACCTAAAACCAACCTAACCAAATACAAACAAACCAAACAAAAAACAACACAAAAAAAACCCAGTCCAAAACCCCCCAAACACAAAAACAACCAAAGAACATCCCACACCTAAAAAAAACCACACCACTAAACCCAAAACACGAAAAAAACACACCTCAAAACAAAAAGAAAAAAACCCAGAACAACATCACACAAACCAAACACACCCAACAAAAATCCCCCAAAAAAACAAAAAAAAAAAAAAAAAAAAAAAAAAAAAAAAAAAAAAAAAAAAAAAAAAAAAAAAAAAAAAAAAAAAAACAACAACCATCACCAAAACACCACTAACTACCTTCCAAATAAAAAACCAAAACAACAACCACCAAAACCAAAACAATAATCAAACCTACAAAAAAAAATCCAAACAACAATGCATCCAAATCAAAAAAAACAAATCCACACACCAACAACCATAAAACACAACACAAGAAACAAGAAAAAAAAAAAAAACCAAACCAAATAAAAAAAAAAAAAAAAAAAACACTAACAAAGTAACCAACACAATCCACTAACATCAAAATACATCAGCATCAAATACAACCATATAACAACAAAATAAAAACCACAAATTGAAATCCCATAAAAACACAAACACCAATTCATAAATCAAATGAAACCTCACAACATCCACAGACATTATTAAGCCTTCATCACACTATACCACACAGCCTCAAAAAATAAACCAACTCTGAACTTACAAAAAAACTACCAAATCACAACCCTATAAAGACACTCACCTACCCAAAACCCTAAACAACAATCAAATGTCCATCCACACCTCCACTGAAATCCCATTATCAAACAGCGAACTCAACACCATATCAACACCACTTTCCTCCAATTCGAAACCAACACCACAAGCACCATAAAGTCACAAAAACACAGAACACCATAGACAAAAAAATCTCCATAACCCAGAACACCTAATCCAATAAACAACAAAAACAAACACTCAAAAATAACAATCAATTACAACCAAAACCATACCTCATAAAGTTCAATCAACGAAAAAACAATTCCTAAAAAAAAACCTGACCATAACTGATATAACCGACTCAATAAGAAAAACACCACAGCCCAAACACAGCCACCCATCCTAAAAACCAATCAACCATCACCAAAAACAACAAACTATTTAGAAATGACCCAAAACATCCATCCATCCCCCTCCAGCAGACCCCTCACACATCCCAGAACACATCCAACACACCTACACTCCACATACCACCCAACCCTCAACCTCCACCACCACCCAATTAAAATCTCCCAACCACCAACCCCTCTCAAACCACCCCCTCACTCCACCCTTAAACTCCACCCTCAAACGAATCCACAAAAAAAAAACAAAATACAACACAAAAAAATCAAAAACAACCAATGTTCAACAACAAAAAAAACAACATAACTAAATACCATCTCTCCACAACAATTCCCTTACTCAGACCTCTTCCACTACACGCAAAATCCAAACATTAAAACAACAAAAAAATAAAAAAAACCAAAAAAAAAAACCCACAAAAAAAAAACTTCAACTAAAACTAAAAACTTCCCTAAAAACAGAATAGGCCACTAATCCATATCCCAATAAAAAAAGACCCAAACACCTTCAAAACAAAAACTCAAACCCAAATCAAACCCCTTCAAGAGTCAAAAATCCCTGAACCCCTTTCACAAGATTTTAAATCAAACATCATCACCCATACACCAAACACTGTCACTCAAACACAACTCAGCAAACCACTATCAACAAATACAATTTACAAAAAACCCACCTCTAACCCACAGCCAATCAAAACATTATTAATTGAGCTCCTAAAAAAATCACTAATCACCTCAACCTCTCACACATACAACAGAATATTAATTACGACCAAAAACTACAAAACAACTCCAAAACATATACACCTTAATAAACATAACCAAAAACCTACTCCCATAAAATAATACCAATCATCACAATATAGATATCAACCTGCCTGGCCTAACTCCGAAAAAACCTATAACATAAAAAAAAAAAGCACAATACACTTCCATATACTAACCTATAAACTTAAGAAATCACAAAACTATCAAGACAAATAAAAAAACATACCAAACATAAAACACCAACGAAACCCAACACAATAATAAAACCTCAAAACACACGTACCCCCAAAATAACACAACCACAATCCTCCAAAAAAACCCACAATAACACAAAATCACCCAATCGATACACTTAGCCGACTAACCAATACTAAATCAATCCAAAAGCTAACATCAAGATACAATAGCCCATCAAAACCAGCCCAAATAAACAAAAACAAACTAAAATATCATCCTAATCCCAACAAAAACCAACACACCTCTTACCCCAAATACCACCAACAATCCACAAAAACATTACAGACCAAATCCCAACACATACCATAAAAACACAACAAAAACAAAACCCACCTACCCAATACCAAACACTAAAATAAAAAATAAAACATTCATTCAATCCACTCACCTCAAAAAATAATATAAGCAAAAAACATCAACAAACTACGAAGTCCACTAAACCATCACTCTAAACCCCCAGACACTCACTCAACATCTTAAACATAAATAAACTAAAACAAATTTATAAACACCATATAAAAAAATCAATCTCCATACACAATACAAAATGCAATATTCAAATTACTAAATATCAATAATCATTTCAAAATAATCCTAACACAAACCCTGCCATCCAACACTTTAACTAACCAAATTCCACCCACCACAACCAACACTCCAAGCACGCAAACAATTTTCCCTAAACAAGAAATCAAGACAATACACAGCCAAAAACCCCACATAAAACACTACAAACACCTCACCAAACATGAAAAAAATACAACCCAATCACCTAAGACTTTAAACTTACAAATCAATACACCTAAACACCACAATGTAAACATTAATTTACAATCATTACCAACACAAACAAAACAAAACAAACAGTCATATGATAACCAGAACAAACAAACAACTAACATCCCAGGACACCACTCCCACTCATAATACCGTCTTTCCAAAATTATGAAAAAACCAACCCAACAACAAAAAACATCTCTCCAAATTACATTAAGCAACACACTTAAACCTTACAGCCAGTTCACCACCCCATTCCCTCAAAAACACACAAATCAGCTCGAGTCCAAATCCAAAAACTACAATAACTTTCATCACCTAATTTCACTAGTCACCCGTATTTCAACCACTGGAACAACAACTAACAAATCTACAAACCCAAGAAACAAATAGAATCTTATATGACCACCCCAACGGCACAGATATAACACAACATACCTTAACTTGTCAGAATCTATAAAAGAGAAGAACACACAACACAAAAAAAGAAAATCACATGAAACTAGTGAAGTTACCCTCCTGAAAGCCACCCGTAATCACCCCCTCCCACGAAGAGTAAGAGCTCAAAAAAAGCTCTTGAACCAGAAGACAGTTCAGTCTTTTTGTCACCACTACAAATTCCAAGAATAAACCATAACCACATAAAGAATACACATATCCACCCACCTCAAAAACTAAAACATATTCAATTCAAAGTATCATTACATTTTAACTAAAAAAAAACCCTAAAACAAATTCAAGACAAAAACTACAACAATGTCAACTCAGAACGCAAACCACACTTCAAATTAAAATTTGCTTTAAATCATACATCAAGCGAAAACCCCGAAAAACCGGGAAAAATCCAATCCAAATGAGCATGCCTATTAAAAGCTTCACATATGAGGAAAAAAACACATTGACAAACAAAAATAGACATCAGCATTGCAACGGGAAGCTACCATCATCATGCATTAAGAACCTGTCATCTGTACACCAACCATCCTCTTTCCCCAAACAACAGACAACCGGAGAACAATCGGCTCCCTCCGAAACCATCTTCAATCAGATAATGCGACGGGTAATACATCTACAAACAAAGCAAATACACAGACATTACAAACTTATCAAGCATAGAACAAATTCAATACAGATAACAACATGCAGAATCTCAATAGGAAACATAAAAAAAATAAGCATACTAAAACACACAGAACAAACAAAAAGAGGTCAACAAGAATCTGCATAGTAGAACAATTAAGGCCAAGAAACAAGTCGCAAAGCTATCACACAAACGCCTGCATAACATCCAGCTTCCTAATAGACCCACTATGCAAAAACACTACTAACAAACCATACCCAGCAAAGGTCACTCAGCAAACAATAAAATAAAAATAACATAAATCACCCAACTCACAACCTGAAAAGACCAAGAATGTGCAAAAAAAAACCAAACACCTCACCAATGCCCCAGACAGGGACACCTTCCAGTAACCAGCACAACCCGGGTAAAAAAACAAAACAACGGTACAATCGACTGCCCCCCCAACAACCTCAAAAACTGAAACAAGAGAGAACTACCAAGTACAGAATTAATGGACAGAACAATCACAACCATAGGCAGCATACAACACACATACCCCTCCATCATGACCCAACAACAACCATGGCAGATTCAAAAAAACAGAAAACCCAAAACCAAGGCCACATGAACATCAAGGAAGTCCTCCAAGACCCCCACTACAACAAATAAATTCCCAAACAAGAACCAGCCACCCTCCACAACCCACCCCACTAGCCACACAATGAGGAAAGACACAAAGCCCAAAAACAAGCTATGCAGGGAAAAGAATATTCCAACGCCACAACAAAAGAAGAAAAGCAGAATATAAAGCACTTGTTCACACGGATAACTACAAAATATGATTTTTTGAAAGTCAAAGATACAAAAGGCTCTCTCTCATATACTGCTGACCACATACAATTTGATTTAAAAGGTAATATCACAATGCTACGGAATAGAAAAATTAACAGCAAAAAATAAATGAAATTAAAACATCAGCTGACTCTAACATCAGAAAAAGACATCCATTATGTCCAAAAGAACGCAACAGAATCCATAGAAGGGACTACAAGAATACTATTGCAATCCCTAAAAACGCCTCTCATCCACAACCCACTCACCGGAAACGTCGACAACAGTGACCGCGCCACCACTGTACTCCTCCATGACCCCCAGAAAAGTAGAAGAGAAAATGACAGACAGACCTCAAAGCCCAAATCGCCAGGCCAACAAGAGCACTGAGGGCCTCAAAGCCAAAAAAGAGGCAAGCTGACCACGCCGCCCCATGCAAAAGAATCAGTAGGCCCATCCAAGTGACGGTGAACTACATACCAAAGCTGCCAAAATCCTGGCTGTGGGTAGAGGGTTAGTTATAGATTATTAGTTACTGGTTCCTCTTCGATTTACACGTCGTTTGGGGCCACTGCCTTTGTGTTCTGTGGAGCTGGGATGTTATTCTGTGGGTGAGTTTCTGCATCTACTTCCGGGTATTCTGCGCCGCATTTGTTTACATTAACACAAGTTTTCGATAATTTTGACTAGTTGCGTTATATGTACTTCTACTAACACAAAAACAATATTTGATCTATTTATTTAATTATGAGATTTGTTTTAAATTGATGGCATGCAGCGTGGTTAGAGTGGAGCTTTTGGAATTATCCCCTGCCATGTACAGGGAATATAATTCAAAGCCTTAAAGAGATTAGGCTTGAATTTTGAAGGAGTCACAGACTTGTTTCATTCAGCCTGATCTCCACAAAAGTATGTTTGGCAAGGTTTAAATGGAATGGTGCCATTTGCTTTTCAGATCCAAGTTTTGTTTCTCTGGATGATCTTTGGACACTCCAAAGAGAGGGGGAAAAAGGATTTAATGCTCTGATTAAAACCAGGGTTTAGGGTAAAGGAGGGTGGAGGTGAGCAAATTGATAAAATCAAAGCACCCAAATGTCTGATTAATTATTAAAAAAGAATCACTGTATCTCTAATCCTCCCCTGGAATCTTGCTAGGAAAGGTCTGATTAATATGAAATACAGGACTTAGTTTAGACAATATATTTCACATTTAAAGCTTTCAGGAGCTTCTTAGGAGCAGGCAGGTGTAAAGATGTTCCACCTGCTGATGAAATGTCCGACAACTTTTGTTCAGAGCAATTTCTGTCAGAGAGGAATTAAAATCAAATTAATTATTGGTAAATACAATAGATTTCATTATTTTTTCCCTTCGGTTTAAAAGGAAAAAAACATCAATACAAACAACAAATATATGCCTTTGGCAGAAATCAGCCCATAGCTTATAGTACCTTGCATTAATCCTTCAAATAGAATTTTCAGATTTCTTACACATTATTCCCTCTATTTGACAGTGATCAGACCTCATATACCCAATACTGATATTTTCAGGTTACCACTGCTTCATCATTTTGAATTATTTTTCTATTAAAGTTGGATAATTCCCTTTACTTTCCTGTCAGTTTGATTTTTATTCAACTGGTTAAAGTCATATTCCACAAAAAAGTGAATGGTCAGCTTTTGTGGAGCTCCTTCTGTCAAGTCTGTCCCACATCTGTTCTTTATTCAAACCAAACCTTGCAATTAAGCCCAATTTTGATTTTTTTTCATCAGGTCATAACATGTAATTTAGCAAACAAATTGTTTCCAGCAGAAGTGATTTCATTTGTTCCCACTTCAGACCCACCTCTGGAAAGTGCAAAACTGAATTAAAATTAATCAAAAAAGCAAAGAATTTTCATTCTAAACCTTTCCTTGCCACTAAACCGAGGCTTGCAGGGCACAGGACTGGGCAGCAGCTTTGCTTACTGTCCAGTCACTCAGGACATGGCAACAAACCAGAGCTGTCCAGCAGCAATTGTCTTTCAAACTTCCTAAAACTTTTATTTCTTTTTCTTTAAAGGCCCTGTTAAAAAAAAAAAAAAAAAAAAAAAAAAATTGAAAACCAAACCAACCAACAAACAAAAACCCACCCCAAACAAAAAAAAACACAAAAAACCCAAAACAACAAAAAAAACAAAAGCTCACAGCAAAAAAGCAACAAAACAAACAAAAAAAAAAAAAAAACAAAACAAAACAAAACCAAAAACAAACAAAATTTCATCAATTTTTTTCCTTATCAATAAGATTCCTTAACCAAAGGCAATTAATTACTATTTTGACTAACTGTTAGAAAGTTTGGGAAAATCCACTGAAACTGAGGTAGCAGTATTTGGTTTTTCATTATTTACAAACATTTTCTTTTTAAAGTCCTCCATATGGATTCCCTTTTTCTCCTTCTGTCTCTGGTCTCCACCCAATGGATTGCTGAATATTAATGAACGGATTTTTCTCCAAACTTATGATTGTTTGTTCTGAATTATTAATTCAGTTTGAAAAACATCTGAACTGAGCATGAAACGACTGAGATCACCTCATCAGTGGAAGATGCTGATGGAAATGCAGTGGGTACTGTGAATATGAAACATTCTGCTCAAGTTTCCCCCAAGTTTTCCTCTTGGATGCTCCTTCCCAGCAAGAGCATCATCTGTGCTCCTGTTGCTCCTGCACATCTCGACATATCCAGGACTTTTATTCAAATGCAGCAGAGAAACGAAACATCTGGCAAGTCACCAAGCCAGAGTGACTGGGAAAAGCTGCAAAATCCCTCGGAGAGGGAGCAGCATCTGCTTGGTAGGCAGTGAAAAATAAACCAGCAATAAACTCATTTGAACAGCAAATAAAAGGTACATGGGTCTAGGGGAAGGGTTTCTAGAAATGCTGATTGCTCGCATTATGCAATTAAATTGGCATTATTGTGTTTGACAGTCATAGAAAAGCAATTGTGAAAAGATTATGTGCTTGAAGAAACTGATATAAGGACTTAATTTTCTACTTGCATAGCAAGAAAATTTGCCTTTTGAAGTCTCTTGGGTCTTTTCCAGGGAAAAACCTATGAACCTTGTCTGCTGCAATCCCAAAAAAAAGCTGTAAAAGCAGCACCGTGCTCATCTGGGTCTGAAAAAACACCACAGTCCCAAGGTTTTATGTTCTGTAGAAATGCTATTAAAAAAGATTAAAAAAAAAAATAAAGCTCTGCTTGACTTAATGAACAGATCAGCTAATTCACCACTTGAAATTGAGGACAACTGAACTTTTATCATTTATTTCACCAGGATTTTAGCCAAATCCATTGGAGCTGGTCTGTGGTTCGAAGCTGTCACCAGTGAGGGTTATCCAAGGAAGATAAATGCAGGAATATAGATGTGAGTAAACAGACAATATTTAAGTTATGAACTTAAGAAATATGCCGAGAGCTAATGCAAAAATCCAAACTACCTAACAAGGTCCAAAGTGCCCAGTCACAAGAACAGATGTAAATTACCAAGTTTTTGTTTCATTAAGCATTGCTTAATTGTCCAGGGTGTTGCATTAAGTAAAATGATCTCTAAGAACTGAGGCTGCATTTCTGTGTTTTGAGTTCTTAAAGGCAGTTCTCTTTGAAGAAATACTGATTCAGTTCTGGAATCAAAGGTTGTTGTAAAGCCTGGAAGTATTTAAGAATAGTTATGTGAGTTAGTTAAAATAATTTATCTTACTTGAGCCTACATTCTTTGGGAAAATATCGAAACCGAAAATTTTCTCCCACACCATAAACCTGCCTCATTAAAGCTAGTTACATTGCTTGGTTAGTTACACATGAGCTGATGGATCTTGCTTGTACCTGGAAGACAAGCTATTTTAAAAAAGATCAATTAACTCAATGAGCTGAGCCAGAGAAAAAGGCCCTGAAAGGTCCAAATTAGAAGATGTAACACAAATAAGAGATTTATTTGTGTTACTGGCATTTCCAGCTGCCTGCCCTGGATGAGCAGCACGAGTCCTTTATGCCTGGAAAAGGCAGGGAGACTGGAACCAACAGTGGCTGCTGTCACCATGTGAGGATGGATGTGGAGAGCCAAGAATTAATCACATTCCACATTCCTGAGCTATATTGGCACACATAAATCCAGTTTTCCCACTGATCCCTGTCTGTTCCTCAAATGCTGTGACCAGAGCAGCTCAAAGCCACAGGTTGTTTTAGCCTTCCTTCCTTAATAAAAATAATGCTGCAGTGCACTAAACCAAAATGATATCAATAAAAATAAAACAGCTGTCAATAGATTCCACAAGGATGGATTGGCTTCCAACTTACAGAAAGCTCTGAAATATATTTTTGCCTTTTCAATGTAAAATAGATTGAATTCTCCATAGTGAAAGCCTGGCAGAGGCTTTTAAGACAGATTTCTATACCTTGCTGATATGTTTTAATTCTCCTGTCACTCCACTTACCACACCTAAAATTGTTGTTACTGCTACATGTCACCACTCTGATTTAAGGACTCCAGAGAATTCTGCCACGGAGATGGAGATTTGAGCTGTTCCCCTGAGTGAAAAAAGCCATTTAAGTGTAGTGGATGAAAATGCCACCAAAGACAGAGACACTAAGCACGTGTGACATGGCTCAGGTAATCACCAGCACAGGTGCCACTCACACACCGACACGAACGAGACCCTTCACTGATGGTGTGATAGCAGAGCACCAAGAGAATATCCAGGCAACCTCCACTAGGGAGGGGGAATTGATAAACATTTACCAGTTAAAAACCCTCTGTGAGATCACGTGTTTCCCTGCTGTTCAGTGCTCTTGAGTTTGGCTCTTTGGCACAAATTCACCTTTGGTTGTTGATCTGAGCGCTGACAGCACCGGGCAGGTGGGCAAAGCCCTTGGACTCCAAAATGTACAGAGCAGTGGCTTAAAATCATGGGATCAGGAATGGTTTGGCTGGGTTGGAAGGGACCTTAAAGCCCACCCCTCCCACCCAGCCATGTCAGGGCCAGCCTCCCACTGTCCCAGGCTGCTCCCAGCCCCAATGTCCAGCCTGGCCTTGGGCACTGCCAGGGATCCAGGGGCAGCCACAGCTTCTCTGGGCACCTGTGCCAGGGCCTGCCCACCCAAACAGGGAACAATTCCTCTCCCAATCTCCCATCTGGCCCTGCAGGCACAGGCTCCGACCTGGGGGTCCCACCCCGAGCTCAGCCTGCAGGGAAAGGGATCACAGACGGACACAACCCCTCTGTAACCCCATTCCTGACCCCATTGCCAGGAACCCCCAGAGGGCACCAAGGAAACCTCACTGTAATAGCTCAGGAGCACACCCAGAATAGAGTTATGGGATGGATAACAGTGATGTTAAAGGATGGATAACACTGGTGTTATGGGATGGATAACCCTGGTGAGTAATGGGATGGATAACCCTGATATTACGGGGTGGATAACCCTGGTGAGGGTCATGCAAGAACAAGCAGGCTGCTCTCTCCCAAGCAGGGAGTGCCATGGCTTTGAACAGGATGTGATTGTGTGGAACAGGAGGGATGAAAGACATTCATGGCAGCAGCCTCAGCGGTCACCAGCAGACAGAGCTTCTGTCTGTCCCCATGGCCCTGCACCCACAGCTGGGGATGCACTGTACAGGAGCAGTGACATCCCAGCCCTTCCTCACTTTATAATTCATTTCAAGTCGGGCAGGTCCTCCCTCCCCTCACTCTACTGGCACCTCCCAAGCCTGAATTGCTGCAACTTCGGGGCCCCTCTGGGTGTTCCCCCACATTTCTGGGATGAATTGTCACAACCAGAAACTGAGCATCACCAGCAGCACCAGCAGCCCTGGGCTGTTTGCCCCAAATCTCTCTGTAATGTCAAACTACACAATGATCCTTTTCAGGAAGAAATCACTGTGGCCAAAGGGAAAATCCTATTCTGGGAGTCTTTCCTTTCTTCTGCTTTCACCTACAACTCCCACATTTTTTACAACTAAAAGTTGCAGTTTTGGTTTGGTTATTGTGCAGTCCAGAGTCCCTCACTCACAGATGTACATATGGGGATGACTTTAATCCTGCAATAAGAATGTATTTCTAAACAAATCCATCCCACCTGTCTCATATCAGACACCTAAATGAGGTCTGGCTAAAGTATTCAGCTTCTCTTGCTCTCCACAGTTATCAACCAAATATTCCTTTGTACTCCACCTTTTCTCAGAAAAAAAAAAAAAAAAAAAAAAGAGATTACTTGTTTTTCTTCTTTATCCACAAGAGTTAAGAGTGGATTCATTACTCTTTGAGGTCCCCTCGCACATTACTGTCACCTACTCATCTAAATAATGAGAGATCCACAATGATGTCTTTCTTAAAAACCTTCATAACCCAACATTCTTGCATTCAATTTTTTTCAGAGCTACACCAGTTTTATTTCAGTGACTTGTGTATATTCTATTTCACCCCATTTCAAAACCTTCTGTAGAACAAGAATTTTGGTTTCCGCATAATTCCAAAATAACACAAACAGGTGCCATATTCTGAAGTCAACTTCTTTCGGAAAAGATTTTCTTGGAAACACAACCTTTCAGTTTACCTGCTTCACACACAAAAGCTTCAGATCTCCATGAACATCATTGTTATTCGTGCACAGATTTACAATTTTAACTGAATGTTACTGAAATAACACTGTGATAGTCCCTTTTCAGGAGTTCATGTGTCATCGTTCATATTTCTTGAAAAAGGCAATTTCTAGTTGATTTTGTTCTCCATCTTTAATCTATTTCTGTCTTCTTAAAAAATATCCTGTTGTTAGACCTTCGTGGTGGAAGATGTGCTTTAATCGTGTTTCAGGATCAAAGCTCTGGTAGGTATAATTATGATATTCTAAAATAAATAACAATATTTAACTACACTCCCACTGCCTCATGAGAATAATACCTAATTGCCAAAATCTGATATTTTAATTTAATATATCTTCTCTGCAACAACACACTGCGTTCTAGCATTGCAAAAATTAATGAGCTTTGCTTCGAAAATTAACTTGAACTGTAAATAATTAAGCATCTCTATATCTGCGTGTTTGCAGGAATTTGTTACACAAATAATGGGAAAACTCTCTGCATTTCATCCCTTCACCCTGCCAGTGCCACTCACAGATCCTGAATGGATTTTTCATAGATATTCAGCACATCTAGCAGGGGTGTGGCTGTGCGTGCATCATGGGCTTGATGCAGGGCTTAATTTATTCATTTGATTTAAAAAAAAAAAAAAAAAAGACAAATTGCTTTCCGTTTTGCTCCTTCACAAAATGTAATTATCTTCTAAAATGGCATAACACTTTAAATTAATGGTCTCAGGCACTACCAAAAGCTGTAGCATTTTCAAATTCAGTGCCAAACAAGTACCCACTGGGTGGCTGTTAACATGTAAGGTCAGAGTATTTCTAGTGCCCCATAAATGTAGAGCTTGTCAAAGAAATTGTCTTCAGTGAAAAAAAATACAGGTTTTGCTTGGCAATTCTTGTCTCCACAAAAAAAAAAAAAAAAAAAAAAAAAGAAAAAGAAAATCACATTCTATTATATATTTGAATTAGGAAATGAAAACCTGTTGTATTTAACCTAAGCCAAGTCTCGAATTAAGAACCCAAATGAGTTTTTTCTCAAGGCCAGAGCTCCATTCGAGCTGTGCTTTTGATTCTCTACTCTTTCTTTCCAAAGTTTCTCTTTCCCTCCTGCCTCACACAGATATATCTTGTCTTCCCCCTTCTCTTACAGCCATGAATCTCTTCCCAAATCAATAACTAATGAAGCCTTGATGCTCTCCCATGCTTTGCAGAATCCTTTGTTCTGGCTGATGATGTGAGATTCTTTGCTGTGAAGATTCCTTTAGTCTCAACAATTGCTCCTGCAGAACTGGATAATTATTTATAACAGTTCTCCTGAATAAAGAGCACATGTTTAAATGATCCAAAATTATAGGTCCTTCACACCAAATTATGAAACTATCTGTATCCAAATTATGATAATTCTCCTTTTATGACAATCAATATACACATACTATGGGTTTGGTTTTTTGTTTTGTTTTTTTTTTTTTTTTAACTATGTGGCAGCAATGTCCATTAGTCAGTTGTATTAGCTTTACCTTTAAACAATTTTATATAAAGAAAGAAAGGAAATCCATACTTTTCTTAATTATGTCCAAAATCATGTTCCTGTTTCATTTCGCTTTGCTTTGTCTGCAGTGACCCTCTGTTGCAAGGTACCTTTAAAACATATTTATTTTCAACATTAACAATCCAGAGTCCTTAAGACTGAATATGTAAGGTGCTGCAAG
Organism: Malurus cyaneus samueli; assembly: GCA_009741485.1. Lineage (NCBI taxonomy): Eukaryota > Metazoa > Chordata > Aves > Passeriformes > Maluridae > Malurus > Malurus cyaneus. The sequence goes on from CM019224.1 coordinate 3,288,938, forward strand.
CAAAATGGGTTTTTTTCAGGTACGTAAAGAACTTGGTGAGATGGATCTTTGACTTTTGAAATCTTATCTTCAGTGATGGCATCCAGTGATGTTCTCTAGCTGAACCCTTCTCTTGTGCCTTCAGGGCATGCTCAGCACTTCAAGATGTTTTTATATGCAGAGATCTCATAAAGTAGGAACAAAAAATAATATTTATTATGCCAGATTTTTTTTTTCCATCTGTCCTGTTATTGAAGGATTTGGGGGAATTTTTGTAAAAAGGTCCTTCATAAAACTTTAAAGAAATGTACTCCTGGCCTAGAGTTGCTGCTTCATCATTGGAATGAAATCCAAAACACAGCTCTTGAGCTTGTAAATAACCCTCATGTCGATAGGACAGGGAAATTCATTTTATTTTCCTATATCTCCAGTAGAGACAGAACAACCATTGGATCTGCAGGGTGGAACAGGAGAGGATTCTGTCCCTGTGCCCAGGTGAGAGCCACGGGCAGAGCTGCCCCAGCCCTGGGGCCAGCACAGGGAGGAGCTGGAGCTGCTGCAGAGAGCCCAGAGGAGGCTCCAGGATGAGCAGAGGGATGGAGCAGCTGTGCTGGGAGAAAGGCTGGGAGAGCTGGATTGTTCAGCCTGGAGAGGAGAAGCTTTGGGCTGAGCTCAGGGCCTTTGGGGCCTGAAGGACCAAGGAAAATGGAGAGAGACAATGGCAAGGGCTGCAGGGACAGGAGCCAGGGAATGGCTTCCCAGTGCCAGAGGGCAGGCAGATGGGAATGGAAGGAATTGTTCCCTGTGTGGTGGTGGTGGGGCCCTGGCACAGGGTGCCCAGAGAAGCTGTGGCTGCCCTGGATCCCTGGCAGTGCCCAAGGCAGGCTGGACATTGGGGCTGGGAGCAGCCTGGGACAGTGGGAGGGTCCCTGCATGGCTGGGGTGGGATGGGCCATCCGAATATAGAAAAAACCTTTGGGAACTCAGGGAAAAGAAATGCCCCATTCCAGGCTGGCAGGTGATGCTGATCCTTCAGTGCTTTGTCAGGAGTGGAGCAGCTCAGCCTGCAGGACTCTGATCCCAGCTGAACACACCTGGCTCACTGACCAAAACCATTGACACTTTCTCTCATCATTAACATCAAGAAAAGTACAAAGATGAATCTATATATATATTATTTTGTGCAACAAGTGTTATTTCCCAGACATTTGTAATATGCAGTTATTTTAAACCAACTTTCTAGATCCTAAACAAAACCAATATTTAATGAAAGCAGCTGGCATTTCCTGCCCCTCTCTGCCTGGTCCCACAGAATGTCACAGGACTCTGTTGTGCCTCACAAGCTCAATTTGGGCTTTTGTTTTGTCACACGGTTTTCTGAAGGTTGGCTGCTGACACGCTAGCTTTCACCTACTGCGCCTTCTGTGAAAATCAATTTATTACTTGGCATGTTTGCCTGACAATCAGATAATAAAGTATATTTGCAGGAAAGGCTGTGCTGGGATAAGAATATTTCTCTTCTGGCTGAGAGATGCATAATTGATTAGGAGGAAATGTGTGAAACACAGAGATCCCCTTCTATTCAGCTCCGGTGTTGGAGTTACAATTTGTCACCTGGGCACCAGCAGGGGAAATGGATTCCATATTCAGTAATCCATACTTTTATTTGCTAGGAATGGATGCAGCAATCTGTCTTCCCTTTCCCTGCCCTCCCCTGCCAAATCAGGCCCAGATTTGGGTTAAATACACAGGAGTTAGATACAATGGCTGCAGCTGGTGCATTTCCAAAACAGAGCAAATTATGTGGATGTGATGCCCAAAGCAGACACAGGAAAAAAAATTACGTCAGGATCCAGCCTCCCTAAAGGGGATTTTAGCTCCTAAGGATTGACAAATGAGTCTGTGATCCAGTTAGCCTTGTTTACAGCCCACTGAACCTCGGTGGGTGCCTAAATTCACTCCTTCCACAATGAGCTCTCAATTTACCTGAGCTTCCCCAGCACTCAGCTGCAGGACCCTCTAATCCCCTTCCAACCCCAAAGGCACCAATGTTCCCCTTGAAAGGCTCAAATCATTGCTTAAACTACTACAGTGGCCTAAAAGGCAGTGCTGCTTTAATTTGTGAGGAATAATTGAGGAAGACTAAAAATATCAGAGATGCAGAGAGGTGAAGGGGCAGCAGGGAAGGGGAAGGTTTCTCTTAGAGTTGTTCCAATGGATACTGATGCTTTCCCTTTGGCACCACAGGCACACCAAAATCCCCAATATACTGAAAAAATCAGAAAACTGTTTTTCAAGGCTACAGAAAGAGCCTGGGCTGTGTTTTCACCAAATTTGGTGCAGCTCTGACTTGCTCCTTCCACTACAAGCAAAGGAGAACCTGACTTACTTGGGGAAATCACAGATATCAGAGTGATCCAGTGGGAGTTTTGCTGTAGAAAACAGAGGAATCACATTTGAGACAAATAAATGCTACAAACACACAGGTAAAATTCTCTCTAAATTCCTGTGGAAAAATCTGCTTGGCAGTGTTTGAAAATCAAATTAATTTGGGTTTCTGTTACAGATAAACCATCCTGGGAAATGAAGCAACTCTCAGAAGTTGTTGTCCAGTATGTTTTAAAATCACCCCCTAATCTCTGTGTGCATCCCATGTTTCTGTTCCATTTGCTGTCCAAAATTACAACCCTCCCTCCAAAAATCCTCCCTCTGAAATGGTGCAGCAATAGCAAAAGCACAATCTGGCTCCCTCAGAGAGCTGGGAGCAGCAGAGACCATCCCTAACACAGCAAGGAGCACCCACAGGCAGCACCTTGGCTGAGGATTTATTTATTTATAAAGACGCTCTTTGATTTGTTCATTGGGAAATCATGAGTTACAGGAAATCAACGCTCAAGTTTTACACAACCCCTCTCAATAAGAGATCTTTGAATTTTTTTTTTTTCTCGCATAAACTTTGTGAGGTACTGGAATGTGCTGCTCAACTCGTCCTGAGCAGGGTGTTGGATCCAATGACTCTCAGGGTCTCTTTCACCCTCAGTTCTAATTGTGCTGCAGGGGATTTATTTCCCCTTGTAGGGCAGCACAGTGGGATGAGGCTCCTTCTGCCCTGTTCACATAAAGCTTTGTCACCATAGCAGCATAGAGGGCCCTGTGCTGTTTAAATTTGACTGTTCCTATTGATCCTGTAGCTAGGAAAAAACCCAGAATTTGAATATTGGTCTAGGAGGTCAATTATCACAAAATCAAACTGCCTTGCAACAGGACCAATCAGTTTCAATTTAATGTCTGCATCTCTGTACAAGAATAATTCTCTTCCTTGACACAAGGGTGTGGAACAGAGATCATGAAGATGATTTCAGCTCATTCAGCTCTTTAAACTTTCACTTTTGTCCCTTAAAAAACTAACAAAAAAAAAAAGCCTAACATAAACACACAACACAAAACACTCACAACAAAAAAAAAAACAAAAAAAAAAACCCACCAAAAACCAAACCAAAATAAAAAAAATGGCAACAACAAAACCCCAAAAAAACACAAAAAAACCAAAATAAACACAAACAAAAAAAACCACAAAACAAACACAAAAAAAAAAAAAAACCCACAAACAACCCCCCCCCAGAAAAAAAAAAAAAAAAACCCAACCCTGAAAGAAATAACAAAAAAACCTGGAAAAAACCAAAACAACCAAACACATATGCACACAGAGGAAGGCAGGGAGGTTGAGTGTGGAGGGATGTGTTGGGGCTCTT
>CM019224.1:3306335-3333938 GCA_009741485.1 Malurus cyaneus samueli
TCGCACATTATGTCTGCCTTTGGCTTATCCTATCAGACTATGGAGAGTGAAGAAATTAAGCGCTGTGGTGGACATTTACAAATAATTGTCCAAAAAAATAAAAAAGCAGAAATTCCTCCAGAGCCAAACTGTTCGCAGCAAAGGCCTCAGGCACAGGCATCAGAGTCCCTGTGCAATTGAAATATTAGCTACACTCGCGGGAGGTTCCTTATGCTAAAGGCATTCTTCTTCAGTTTTATCTGGCTATTGGAGACTTCTTGTGTGGGTCATGAAGAAAGGCAACTTCCAGAAATGATGACATTTCATTTGAATTCAATTTGGAATTCACTTGCAAACCAGCTGGTTTCAAGTCATTTTATGTTGTTTCTTCTCCATCTGATTTTGCTAAGTAATGGTGGCGGATGAAGCCGCATATGAATGGAAGGTTCGATGCTGACAGATCCTGTGTTCTGGACCAGGTTGGTTGAGCTCCTCATATAGTATCGAGTGAGCATCTACCACAGGGAATCAATCTCTCTGCTCAACTCCCATCCAATCGTGTCAGCCCATCTGAATCAATGTATCAATGGAATGGTCTTGGACAAGAAAGACGACCCACAAAGCCCATCCAGAAGCCCTCCTGCCATGACAGACGACAGGCTCGCCCACGTGTCCCAGGGTCCTGCTACCCAGCGGCCCCCCTATGTCCAGGCCCTCGGCCATTGGGCATTCGCCAGGGCATCCGAGGTCAATGGCAGCCACATCGCTACTCTGGGGGTTTTATCGCCACTCCTGTGCGGGCCTGTCCTCCACCAAAACAGGAACTAATTCTCCTTACTAAATTCATCCACATCTGTGCCCTGCCCGGGTATGGTGCAGCGGCTTGGGTAAGAGCACTTCAGTCGCCTAGCAGCGGATTAAGCGGCCCTGTCCCGGTGCCCAGGCCTTACCATAGAGCCATGGGCGCCATCAGTGGCCATATGCGCTGTCCATGCTTAATTTCGAGCATCCACTAGTCAGAGGCTCTAGGGCTTAGGCACAAGGAAAGGGACTTGTCTCAAGATTACTAAATATCTTTCATAGTACAAAGTTCATCGTATCAAGAAGTATTGGTCGATCTAGTTACTCATGATAACTTCGCTATAAAAAAGTCATGTTCTCTTCGAAAAAATTCAAAAATTATTTACAAAACATATCTAGTAAGACATCTTTCACATCAGCCCCCACGCTCCTCCCCGCGCATTTTTATGTTATCATGGTTAATTGGTGCTGGTTAGTTTGGTGATTGTATGATTATGGGTGACTCTCGCCTTTGAATGAGCAAATTAGAAATCGCACTATCCAGATGGCCACCCGTCAAGTCGCTACACGGATAGTGAAACTCGTCAAGGGAACCTACATGACTTTCCACGGTCGCTTAGGATACGTCAAGTGTGACATAGTGCTGCGCAGCCAATTTTCTCGCTATATGAGAGTCCAGCCACTCGCGTCCTTTTGCCTATTAGGAGTTTTCACCCTCAGCTGTCCATGGGTGGTGGAACATTTTTCAGAACATTCACTGTTAAAATTGTTTAATTGACCTTTTTTCTTATCCTAAGAGGTGCTTTAACTAATCCAACAAGCTCAAAGAATCCATTCGATACTAGACTGTAGAAGAAAACTAGTCAAAATTTACCAATACTTTATCTGGTAGCCCATGCATGGATGGAGGTTGGTTAATAGCAACCATTGGATCAAGGAGCAAATATTATACATTCACTGGATTTTGTTGTCGCTCGCAAAATTCTCAGCTTGTTACTAAATATGTACCACGCTGTGGTATCAAGACAGTTACTCAAATTTATATACTAGTTTGAGTGTCAGCGAGGTCTGGGTGAAGAATTATGCTTTATATAGTATCACTCTCTAATCAATTCCGCATGTTAATTCTGTGATATCTCAGATAGCGGATGGAAAACATGGACAACACGGTTACTCACAGTGTTTCTGACTGTGTCAGCAGTGCATACGCACATTGAAAACCTAGGTTCGCCAATATGGTCATCCTAGCAACGCGAAGTCGCATGCTAGAGTCTCGCATTCTATTTGTGCTATTGCCATAGCATTATGTGAAGCACACATTGGATCTGCTATTATCGGGAGCTGCTACACTCTGGATAGTGAGGCTGTGTGATATTCTCAGACCACTTGTACAGCTGCATATACCGCACGCTGTCAGATTACTACGCAGCTTCATATCGAAATATGGACAAAGAATTGATTAATACTCATTCTCTAACGTAGTACCCGAGATATTAAGACGCATATATTAACAATTGTTTCCATCAAATGACTCGTGTGTTCTCTTCTCAAGGCGGTGTCTAGATAAGCTCAGTGATCACATCGTCGTGCAGACCGAGAGCGCTGCACATTAATACCTTCAATTCGCAATGACATCGCCAGGAGCATGATGTGGGCTGATGAGTATGACTCTAATCAAGTTAGCCTCTCCTGTGTAAGTAGTAGTGCAGATCCTACCTATCTTATCTAATTTCTGTGTGATGTACAGACAATTACACAGTGTGTTGTTCGTATACTACCAATCACTATACGGTGAGTCTCTCTTTCATAGCAAGATTCTGTAGAAGCGTTGCAATGGTGTAAAACCAGATGAATGATGAGCATACTTCGGTTCTTCATGGATTACAGAGAACGTCCCACTCACTTTCTAAAGAAACAATTCTAGTGCACAACCTCTATAATAGTGGCACGATTAATTGGAATAGACATACAAGATGCTTCTACTTTCAGGTCCCCTGTAGTCTCTCTGCACACCCTTTCTAACTCAAAACACATTCCGCATACTCAGTACAATTCCACATGTACAAGAATACGTTACTCTCTGGCGCGAAATTACGAGGATTTCCTAGGTATCAACTCCACCGAAAAATTTGTTTCTTGACAAGACTGCTGAAGTGACGTTGTGTTGGGCAAGTGAGGAGAAGAGTAAGGTTGGAGGGCCGTGGAGCATTCAGTTCTGAGTGGGGAAGGGGCGGGTAGCGGAGCGTAGTGGTTGAAGATAGATGTCAACCATAAATAGATGTGGTCGTGAGAGGTTTTACTCTCATAATCGCTCATACAGTTTCTAAGGTGCAAATAGAAGGATGTCCCCTTACAATATCAATGTTTATAGTTCGTACATGTATATAAAAGACCGTTTTCTTTATTCACCACGCTCTCATACATATCTCGCCGTTTTGATAGAAAATAGTTTAGTTTGGCATTTATTAACGCGTCTGCAGGTTAGGCTTTTCGGTTACCGTAGAAAGGTATTGATAACGCAGGTTCACTGGCGTAACTAATATCCAGAAATGGCTCTACACCTACGGTTTAGAAAGGTGGCAAATTCTAAAGTGGCATGAGGCTAATTCAATGATGTGTCTGTAAGTGTGCGCAGGAAAAGAAACTCTGCAATTCTTAATTTTTCGTATAACAGATTAGTCTACTTGATTAGACATTACATATTGTTCGCTATAACTAACAATTCTGAGTTAACTTATATTGCGGAGTGTAATATGTCTGACCACTAAGTTGGTCCGTCGGATACGATTGCTGAAGCTGATGCAACTCTTAAAAAAATTCCTCTAAAATACCTGGGACCAGCTCGAATCATAGGAGGCTACGCCGCATGGTTCAGACAGATAATTCTTGTTGTGTGAAGAAGAGAGGGCTGTAGTGCGATGGGAAGGGTTCTCTTAAGTTATAGGGTGTCTCGAATTTTTTTTATAGACATATATGGGTACTAATACTCTGCCTTAGATTCATATTAAATTTCTTAATTTGATTTTTATTTTGTATCTGACTATGTTAATCACTGGGTACTAGATATACTCCTTTTCCTGTGGAGAGTTTATGCTGGTAGTTAAATGTCATAGAAAACTCAACTTTAAAATATTTTCTAGCTTTAGGGCCTTTTTATGATGTCTGTTTCATTCGTGTTATATTATGTTTCGTCAACCAAGTTCTTTCTATGAGTTCACTGATAGATGAAACTCTCATATTAATTTCAAATGCTAACGCTCTTGTAATACTATATTTATGAAGGTAGCTCCCTCTCTCATACTAAATTTTGTACGTTCAGCTTTCCTTGTGTCTCCGTAGTCGTTATTAACGCAACGCGAATAACAGCTGACCTGCAGATAGCTTCCTTATCAGTTTCGAATGGGTCCATAAAAAGTTGGCTCTGAGAGTACGCAAAGTTCTTTGATCGCTTCCAAAAAACGCATGGAATATTGGTACTTCTGATTCACAACAATGTAGAATTCGATAGTACCGACCCGACAAATATTAACTGTTTGATGGTAAATTTAGGTACGCTTTACTCTTATTGCAAAGGGCTACTGTGGATGACAAGAGTAGGTTAGCATAGATGACGTGAACTTTGTAACTTTTAATAACATTATCGTAGGAATCTGAGATGATAATATGGTTTTTTTATATTTTATTTGTATGCGCTCTCAATGTTTATTAGAAGAACGTGTTGTCGATGTGTAGACTGTTAGCTATATATCAGAATAGAGCCATGTGTCTGAGACACCAGTGATTCGTGCAGAATCATGAGATGTCTCCCAGACATAAGATCTAGCAAAAGTCTCTTCGTCAAAGAACCCATAAAAACTTATATGCGTTATTACGTAGAAGTGCTACTTAGGAGAAAACTGCTAACAACGATTGTACGGAAGAGACGAGCTGGCTGCGCAGCTGACTACGATGGCACAAATCGGAGAGGAGGCCACATAGTACAATACTTAAAAAACACATTATTCGCCAGCCAGTTGAAGGCATAGAGGGCGCGCACTCGTGACTGTTTGTTGGTGAGTTCTCACATATTTTCTCATCTGGGTTGTTACAAAGCATGGAAAACTGCACACCCAGTGGCCAAAGAAGGACTCGGATATCAATGCTTATCTACCCGGGCATTCTTAGAAGGAGCTCCCGAAGTTGTGGCAGGGTGGAACATTGGCCCCAGTACTCTAGAGGGTTGAAGACATTAAAAGTGGACAGGTCGAGATGTAGGTCTGACTTCCGGATGCTAGAATATGTTGTACTTGCAGATAGAGATATGGTTGAGATTTCAGTACTGCTTGTAGTATGAATCTCGTGAAATCTGTGTTTTATCTAGACTCGCAGCATTTCTTGCTAGTTTCCTATACTAGGTAGGATGAGTGGTGCTATATTCCTCGGTTCTCTACCACGACCTGTTTCATAGAAGGCTCTAGATTATCGACCGATTGGTGAGTGTAAATCTTTATAGCTAGACAACTCCATATCACCGCCAGTTTCTATTATCAGCTGTTTGGGCTATAGATATTTTGACAGTCAGGCTAGGTAGAAGCAGAGAGGAATATATTATACTGGTGCATAAGCAACCGATAACCTCATATATGTAGGAACACTGAATATACGCAATCGGTTCGCAGCATTAAACAAAACACGTATTAGACATGTTTCTATTTCATCCTTGCCCAGATAGCAATCAGCCATACGATCAAAACCCTCACAAGGATTAGTCCCTGCAGAGAGCCTTTTCTAGCGCCGCACCTTCACTCCACCTGCCTTACTCCGAACTAGTGGGCAACAGTCACTGCCCAAGCCTTGCCAGGAGCACCACAATGCGTCAATCAGAGCGCCAACACCCTACCATATCGGCCCTGTGATGAAATCCAGTCCTCTTGGCCATATTTCTTATGTTGGACACATGAATTCACTCACATGCTTTGTCCAGCTGTGGGCAATATTTGCTATCTCGATTCACCTCCTGTTTTAATTTCTTGAATCTCTTCTCTCCGCCTCTAAAAGATGTCGTCATTCCAGTACAGAAAGGCCATCTTCTCCAAGTAAATAAGAAAAGTTTGGGATGGAGGTTATTTGAAAGGAAGTTTCTCTAGTCTCGGAATGTCTGGATAATACTTGTCTGTTTCTTAGAACGCCAGAGTCCCAGATTGTCGATGGACTGGAAAAAAAAAAAAATCATATTCCACTAAAAGTCCTTCTTTCAGTAAGTTTTGCCAAGGTTTTGGGGTTCTTAATAACAACAAATTGCTGTGTTGATTGTACCTGTGATAGAAGCCCCTGGTTTTGCACGAGCCAGCAGAATTTTGAATCACAGGAAGGACACGGGCTTTGTCAAGGTACGAAACTGTACCAAATTAAAGGGCGAGTCATCAAAATACAGCAGCTTTATATAATTCTAAAGCCATGACCTGGACAGAAAATATACCATAAAAAGATTCAAAAAACCAAAAATCTGACTTTAGAAATAACTCAAGGAAAAATATGTAAAGATATGAAATAGAAAAGACAGCCCCTTCTCAGGCATCGTATTATTTATTTTGTCAGCCATTTCTGATTATGGAAAATACTCTGTCATTAAAAACAAATTGCAAAGTAGATTTTTCCCATATGGTTTCTCCTACACAGTAATTTCTAAATTCCCACGTTGAGTGCATGATTTGTCAGTGGCGCTATTTACACAAACTCTGTGAGCTTGCAGAACTCTATTCAGGGCAAGGAGGGCTGAGAGAAAATCCTTTTAAATCCACAAACATTGTGGAGCACCTCAACGCTGCTGTTGGAATGAGAGACCTCGGAATTTCGGGGGTGGCAGGAACCTCCCAAAAGCATTTCTGTGGGTGGAACAGAGGGAGTGGAGAGAAGTGGGCAAATAGGGGTACCTGGATGCAGCACTTTTTATATAATGGCATAAAGGTCCAGGATGCTTAGATGCTTGTACATCGAACCAGTCTCATTTTTTACATTGCAGCCACAGATTTGAAAGATTCCTGATGGAGAAAACCCCTGGAAAGCATCAACAGATGTGAAAGTGAACACTCAGAGCCTGAAACTTCACCAAGATAGCAGCTCCTGGAGCTCAAGGTTTAGGAATACATTCTTCCTGAGTCAGTGCAACATGCCTAGGAACAAGTGGAGTGATGTAAACTTCTGGAGATAGAAGATTTTTTTTTTTTTTTTAACTGATACCATTGTTAATCTAATATTTAATTTTGTCCGAATACTAGTTTGGTATTCTTCACTAAAGATATTCAGAGACTTCTGAGTACACAGGCAAGCTGTCTGGTGCTTAAAACTGGTCGTGTGAACGTTCAAGTTCACAATATTTGAGTGGTGTATTTACTCATGCCAAAATTATCTGCTGAAAGAAATTATTAAGTGAGAGTTGGCAGAAATTTTAAAAGTGTTTACACCTCCTTCTGCAAAAAAAGTTATTACAGTTCATTAGGATTATGATTACAGGAGAAAGGAACAAAGATTCATCTGGCAGTGCCCCAAGGCCAGGCTGGACATTGGGGGCTGGGAGCAGCTGGGACTAGTGGGAGCTGTCCTGCCAGGCTGGGTGGACTGGATGGGTTTAAGGTCCCTTCCAACCCAAAGCATTCCATGATTCTGGGATCTGTCTTTGAAATAGATTTTTTGAAATTGGCAGCAATATTTTGGTTCAGAAAGATGCTTTTCTGACATTTTTTTTTTAATTTACACTCTGGCCAAGCTGGCTCTGTGCTTGTTCTGTTCCTTCTGGGGCCATGGCTTTCTGCCCAGGGCCCATTGTCCAGTTACACCTGACAGAGGACAGATTTACAGCTTCCTACAACTGCTTAATGCCCAGGGAAGGCAACAGAAAAAATGTTTATGAAATATAAGTACAATTTATACTGTCCAGCCGACATTCCATTACTAAAACTAACAATGTAAATGTATCTTTATTATCTTTAATGTGACTTCTCCTGGCTGTAATGATTATTGCCCAGATGTTATTACCTGATTGAATCTGATTTTCCACTCCTGTCTCCTCACTCCCAGTATCTCCAGCACTACTTTTTGCATTTCTTTAGGGTTTTAGATCCCATCAAGTGATGAGCGCACATGCATTTATACAGCAGCCAGCAATGATTTCAGCTTCGCACTCTCGGCACACTTTGACTTTTAGAACACTGAACAAGATGTCCAAAGTATCTTGATAACTCCCACTTACATTGCTTAAAAGATTGAGAAGTCTGTTCATTTCTTGGAGGGCATTTTTAAGTTTCTGATTTTCAAGGATTCAGCATACAAATGTTTTCATATAAACTTGAATTCATTAGAGATTTTTTAGAACAATTGAAGGCCTCGCATAGGGAGAAAGTAATTGATCTGTTCTATTCAAATGAGAGCACTTGTGTACAGTTTAATAAAAAGGATCTCTCATAAATGATGTCATGCTTTTCATGGAGAAACATATATTGTAGTTTCGACCGATTCTGATTCTCGTGTCAAACTATCATGCAGGACAGCATTACCGATTAATATACTGCGCAGTAAACCAGTTGTATCCAAATGGCAGAACTTAAAAGTTTGTGGTAGTAAAGCTTCGAGACATCAGTCGATCCTATTCATATGCGCTTTGGATTCGTTATCATGCTGTAATATATGTGTGTCAGATTTTAGATTCTTATTGTATCTAATATTTCTTATTGCATACGATCGCTCATATGAGGATGTTTAAAACTTATGGGTAAGTATTATCTTACCTACTACCTAAGAGTCACGCGCTATTTAGATGGGAGAATTAATGTTTCTAATTGAGTACTATCTGAATACTTCTACCAGAGTGGCAAATATCATAAGTTTCTGGATTTAGCTCGCAGATTATATGCTGAGCACTTAGGCTTCCTGGAGTTAACTCTTTGTACTCTAATGGGGGAGGGATGAGGTTCATAGTGTGATGTAATTTAATTTGCCATTTTTCCTGTTCGTCGGCCGGAGTGATTTCAGATCACAAGCTATTACATATCTCTAACTCGCTAGAATTAAACTACAGCCGTGTTTCAGTTGAGCAAGCACGGTAACTGGGTACCCGTGTGGATGGACAACAAAATTTGTGCGCCTTATCAAGGCGTTGGATAGGGTGAAAGTTAGTGGAAAAATTCATTGGAAAAGGGCCCAGTAAGGAAAGCCGTGTCCAAGACATTATGTAAGGAACTCCATGGTATTGCTAGGATTTTGGTGATTCTCAAACAGCACCCAATACGCTTAAAAGAATAGATTAGTGGGACAAGCCAGCCAAAGAAGAGTTTAATTTGTCAGGACAGGTAGATTTTGCGCTATTCCCTTAGTTGCTTTAGGTTAAGACTTTGCCTCAAACTTCTGGTTTATCTCTGAGACTCCCATAGATTTTCTTTATAAGAATTCTCGGTTCTATTGTAGTTCATAAAGTAACGTGTTGGTATTTGACCACCTATCTTCAGATTATTCTAATGTCGAATGAAGAGTATGGCAGTAATGAAGTTCGTTTCTTGTGATAATATAGATAAAATAGGCAGGCAGATTCTGTGTCTCGAATGAGGTTAGGACTCCTCTAAAATGAGGCAGGATGACACCTCACAAGCTACTTTTCCGCCTTACTCTTCTAAAATGGAGTCATCCAGTCGCAATCAATCTTTATGCAGACCTGCTACCAAAATCATTGGGAATTAAATTATTCTTTTGCCAGGTTCAGTTCAGCTGGTTCACTTGGGGGGAACGCCATGACAGTATAAGTTTACTATAATTAGATCGTTCATCTCTGTGAGCCAGCAAGCGCCGAAAGGGAAATCAATACTCTGGTTGGTATCTCCTTACTGTTCCGATGCTGCAGTGTCTGACGTCCCAAAGTACACCTCCCAGTGAGCTCTGTGAGCATTCGAGGGGGTATATATTTCGGTGAGGGTAGCAGCTCGGTATTATGGGCGTGTGTGTGCGACATCGACCTGTATGTAGGGCTAGGTCAGGTCGACAGCAGTGGTGTTTGTGGCTTGTGTCCTCAGAGCTAGATTCCGTGCCATATCCCACGCGCGGTCTGCGCATTGGATTCCCAGGGTCGCGGGAGCAGTCAGGCTACTGGGGGGCAAAGGGTGGTCTGCTATCTTGTTACCAGGATCAGGAGGCCAAGGGGGGCAGGAAAATAACCGATCCACACCTGTTCCTGCTCGTAGCCAAGTGTAGAAGCCTTGAAAATACTCAGCATCGCTCGCGTCTTATGTCGAGCAAGGTCCTATTCGCTCTACAAACTGTGCTTCATCACCAGACTTCATGGAAAGTGCAGGGATCCAGGACAGGAAAGACGGAGTCTAAATAATGGTAGCCTTTATCCCCACGCTGGGCCGTTAGCCAGCGGATGTCCAGTGTTCGTGCGAGATCACACAAACACACACCGCGTGTGGGGGAAGAGCCTCAAACCACTGCACGTTGAGCCTTGCACACCTTGGTTGCTGTGTCATGCATTCCGGTGCCCACTGATTGAAGCGGTGGTGAGTTTGGTTTCTTCGATACTTTCTGTTACAGACCATGGCGCTGGCAGAGTGCAGAAGCTGGAAATCTCAGTGCGTCCGATGGCGCATCAGGCCACTATAACCATAATCGCAGGAGGAATAAATAGATATCGCCGCGAGTCCATTTTGCTCCGAGTAGGAAGAGATCAACTGCTTATGCACTCAGACGGCCTGCTTTTGAGCCTTCTTATGATGCCTCAGCCCTCCACATCCTGTCAAGATAAGAAAAGGCAGAGCACTTCATTGTCATTGAGTAGTCGAAAGAGGATGGCTTGGTCTTGTCTATGGCCCTAGCTGACCCCATCTCGTTACTTTTATCTTAAATTTGATGGGCGCCCTGTTAGATTCAAGGAATGCAGAGTTTGTCCTCTAGGTGATGATGACACTGGCGTTGTGTGAAGTACAGGCTATCTGCCTGATCTATCAGGCTAGTCAGACGCAGCCATACTGTGGAGATAATATCGAGCAGAGCACTGGTTATCGCACATTGCTCCTTGATGCCAATGTCCAGCCTGGCCTTGGGCACTGCCAGGGATCCAGGGGCAGCCACAGCTTCTCTGGGCACCCTGTGCCAGGGCCTGCCCACCCAAACAGGGAACAATTCCTTCCCAATCTCCCATCTGGCCCTGCCCTCTGGCACTGGGAAGCCATTCCCTGGCTCCTGTCCCTGCAGCCCTTGGCCATTGTCTCTCTCCATCTTTCCTTTGGCTCCTTCAGGCACTGGAAGAAAGGAAGGACTACCAGCTCTATTCTTTCATGTAGTTACTAAATTTGGTGAAGACTTTTGATTAGAAAGCATTTCTGAATAACAAATTTTAAAAAATCTAGAGACAGTCCCCTCCCCCCCCTTTTTTGTTATCTGTTAGTGTATATTTTTTAATTTTTGGTTTGCCTTTGAGGCAATTAGAATGATTCAAAGAACAGCAGCATACAGGAATAAACTCACAGAAACACATTTTTAAAGGTGAGAGGTATTAAATATGCAGCCCAAATTCTTTTGAGAAACACCTATTTGCCATTAGATTTCCCTCAAGTGCACTGGTGGTGGGACATTTTCAGCATCACTGAAAATTAAGACTTTTATTAAGGTGCTTAACTTCAAACAAACATTCATACAGACCTGTAAGAAACACAAACATTCCAAATATTTCATCTTGGAGCCAAGATGGCTGACTTATAGAACCTGGATAAAGGGAAAAAGAAGTTATTCACAGCATTTTGTGTGGCCGAAATTCTGCTGTATCAATGACCAGCTGAAAAAAATTCAATGTTTTAAATAAGGTCAGCGAGGTTTGAATGCAAATTTATTCTTTATGTTTTATAATCGCATTATATTTCTGTGAACAAGCGGATGGCAAAGCAACCGGCTTCTGTCCCAGCTTTGCTGTGATCCAAATTAAATTTCCAAATGAGCATCAGAGGCGAAGAGCAGGGTTTATAAAGGCCTGAACTCATTCTGCTATTGCCATCTTGTGGATGACCCGCAGGGGCTGCTCCTCTGGATAGAGAGAGAGCAATCCCTGAAATTCCACACTGCAGTGCAATCCGGCACCTGCCAGCTACAGAGCTCTTTATGGCCAAAGAATTGAATTTATTCATTTCAAGTGACCGATTAAAGACAATTAAAATTGTTTCCATAAATGATGTGTTACTTTTTCCAAGGTATTGAACAGTGATAACATGAACAGAACTTTAAAAATTATCAACCATAAAAGTGGCTGAGAGTTACAAAGTTCTTTCTGTCAAAAGAATCGAATTTATTAATTTCAAGTAACCGATTACAGACAATTAAAATTGTTTCGACAAAATTCTGAGTTACTTTTTGCAAGTATTGAACCGTGGTAGCATTCAGTTCTATGAATTCAACTTTAAAAATTATCAACCATAAAAGTGGCAGAGAGCTACAAAGTTCTTTATGTCAAAAGAATTGAATTCATTAATTTCAAGTAACCGATTAAAGACAATTAAACCTGTTTCGATAAATTTTGAGTTACTTTTTCCAAGTAAGGTATTGAACAGTGGTAAGGTGAATTGAACTCTAAAAAATATCAACCATAAAAGTGGCTGAGAGCTGCGAAGTTCTTTATGTTGAAATAATTGCATTTATTAATCTCAAGTAACCGATTAAGGATAATTAAACTTGTTTCAACAAAATTCTGAGTTACTTTTTGCAAGTAAGGTACTGAACAGTTGTAGCATTCAGTTCTGTGAACTGAACTTTAAAAATTATCAACTGAGCCATAAAAGTGGCTGAGAGTTACAGAATTCTTTGTGTCTAAAGAATTGAATTTATTAATTTCAAGTAATCTATTAAAGACAATTAAAACTGTTTTGATAAATTATGATTTATTTTTTGCATGTAAGGTACTGAACATGGTAGTATGTGAACTCAACTTTAAAAATTTTCAGCTGAGCCATAAATGTGGCTGAAAGTTACAAAGTTCTTTATATCAAAAGAACTGAATTTATTAATTTCAATTAACCTATTAAAGACAATTAAAATTGTTTCAACAAAATTCTGAGTTACTTTTTTTCAAGTAAGGTATTGAACAGAGGTAATGTGAACTAAACTTTAAAAATTATCGACTGGGCCATAAAAGTGGCTGAGAGTTACAAAGTTCTTTATGTCAAAAGAATTGAATTTATTGATTTAAATGAAATGATTGAAGATAATTAAACTTGTTTTGAGAAAATTTTGAGTTACTTTTTGCAAGTAAGGTATCAAAGAGTGGTAGCATGTGAACTGAACTTTAAAAATTATCGACTGAGACATAAAAGTGGCTTTAATTTTATTTGTATGGTTCCATTTTATTAGAGGGTTGCATTGTGCTGAAGAAGAATGAGCCATTGTTTGAGGCACAAGGATTGTGCAAATCATGAGACTGTTAAAAGTCACAAAGCCTCGAAGATAAAAGTTTGAAATAGAAATGTAAAACAGATTGTGCAAAACTCAGAGATGCTGGTGCTCAATGGGAGGAGCCCTGTCATACTTAAAAAACCTTTCCAGCAATACTGGGGACTCGTTATTTTTGTTCTCACATTTCACTTGAGAGAACTTCCCCTGCAAACAAGGTTTCCAAAGGATGGGAATATTGACATAATGATGGAATCCCCATGTTTAAAAAGATTTGTAGGCCTGAAGTGTCAATGGCTTTGCTTTCAGATTTTCTCTCACCAGCCTGAAACTAAACAAAGGAGTTTAAGCAAAGTTTAAGCAATGGCAAATCTGACTTCAGAGCAGAGATTTTCACTCCCACTGGACAAGAATTGCAATAAACAGAGATTATTTCTGCAGTAGAAATCTCACAGATCTCCCTGCAGAGCCTTTTCTGGCTCCAGCACTTCCCACCTGCCTTATTCCAACTGCTGGGCAAGTCACTGCCAACCTGGGAGCCCAAATGCCTGGTGATGATGAATCCAGTCCTCTTGGCCACTTTCTTATGTTTGACACATGAAATTTCACCTCACTGCTTTGCCCACTGGGCAGTATTTTATCTCGTACCTCTGTATTTCTTGAACTCTTCTCCTCCTTAAAACGTGTTTCCAGTAGCACTTCAGTATAAGAAAAGTTTTGGGGTTTTTGAAGAGAGTTTCTAGCTCGATTCTGGATAATTTGTCTGTTTGCTTAGAAAGCAAGTCCCAGATTTCATGACTGGAAAAAAAAAAAAATCATATTCCACTAAAAAGTCTTCTTTCAGTAAGTTTTGCCAAGGTTTTGGGGTTCTTATAAACAACAAAATTGCTGTGATTGTACCTGTGATAGAAGCCCCTGGTTTTGGCAGAGCAGCAGAATTTTGAATCACAGAAGGACACGGGCTTTGTCAAGGTACGAAACTGGTACCAAATTAAAGGGGTCATCAAAATACAGCAGCTTTTATTAATTCTAAAGCCATGACCTGGACAGAAATATACCAATAAAAAGATTCAAAAAACCAAAAATCTGACTTTAGAAAATAACTCAAGGAAAAAATCATGTAAAGATATGAAATAGAAAAGACAGCCCCTTCTCAGGCATCGTATTATTTATTTTGTCAGCCATTTTCTGATTATGGGAAAATACTCTGTCATTAAAAACAAATTGCAAAAGTAGATTTTTCCATATGGTTTCTCCTACACAGTAATTTCTAAATTTCCCACTGTGAGTGCATGATTAGTCAGTGCCTATTTACACAAACTCTGTGAGCTTGCAGAACTCTATTCAGGGCAAGGAGGGCTGAGAGAAAATCCTTTTAAATCCACAAACATTGTGGAGCACCTCAACGCTGCTGTTGGAATGAGAGACCTCGGAATTTCGGGGAGTGGCAGGAACCTCCCAAAAGCATTTCTGTGTGGGACAGAGGGAGGTGGAGAGAAGGTGGGCAAATTAGGGGGTACCTGGATGCAGCACTTTTATAATAATGGCCATATAAAGGTCCAGAATGCTTAGAATGCTCTGTAACTCTGACCCAGTCTCATTTTTTACATTGCAGCCACAGATTTGAAAGATTCCTGATGGAGAAAACCCCTGGAAAGCATCAACAGATGTGAAAGTGAACACTCAGAGCCTGAAACTTCACAGAATGCAGCTCCTGGAGCTCAAGGTTTAGGAATACATCTCCCTGAGTCAGTGCAACATGCCTAGGAACAAGTGAGTGAATGTAAAACTTCTGGGATAGAAGATTTTTTTTTTTTTTTAAACTGATACCATTAGTTAAATCTAATATTTAAATTTTGTCCGAAAATACTAGTTTGGTATTCTTCACATAAAGATATTCAGAGACTTCTGAGGTAACACAGGCAAGCTGTCTGGTGCTTAAAACTGGTGTGAACGTTCAAGTTCACAATATTTTGAGTGGTGTATTTTACTCATGCCAAAAATTATCTGCTGAAAGGAAATTATTAAAGTGAGAGTTGGCAGAAATTTTAAAAGTTGTTTTACACCTCCTTCTGCAAAAAAAGTTATTACAGTTCATTAGGATTATGATTTACCAGGAGAAAGGAACAAAGATTCATCCCTGGCAGTGCCCAAGGCCAGGCTGGACATTGGGGCTGGGAGCAGCCTGGGACAGTGGGAGCTGTCCCTGCCATGGCTGGGGTGGCACTGGATGGGGTTTAAGGTCCCTTCCAACCCAAAGCATTCCATGATTCTGGGATCTGTCTTTGAAATAGATTTTTTGAAATTTGGCAAGCAATATTTTGGTTCAGAAAGATGCTTTTCTGACATTTTTTTTTTAATTACACTCTGGCCAAGCTGAGCTCTGTGCTGTTCTGTCCCTTCTGGGCCATGGCTTTTCTGCCCAGGGCCCATTGTCCAGTTACACCTGACAGAGGACAGATTTACAGCTTCCTACAACTGCTTAATGCCCAGGGAAGGCAACAGAAAAAAATGTTTATGAAAATATAAGTACAATTTATACTGTCCAGCCCGGCATTCCATTACTAAAACGTAACAAATGTAAATGTATCTTTATTATCTTTAATGTACTTCTCTGGCTGTATGATTTATTGCCCAGATGTTAATTACCTGATTGAATCTGATTTTCCACTCCCTGTCTCCTCACTCCCAGTATCTCCAGCACACTATTTTTGCATTTCTTTAGGGTTTTAGATCCCATCAAGTGATAGCCATGTGCATTTAACAGCAGCAGCAATGATTTCAGCTTCAGCACTCTCGGCACACTTTGACTTTTAGAACACTGAACAAGATGTCCAAAGTAGTTCTGAATAACTCCCACTTACATTGCTTAAAAGATCTGAGAAGCTGTTCATTTTCTGAGGGCATTTTTAAGTTCTGATATTTCAAGGATTCAGCATACAAATGATTTTCATATAAACTCTGAATTTCATTAGAGATTATTAGAACAATTGAAAGGCCTCGCAATAGAGAAGTAATTGATCTGTTCTATTCAAATGAAGAGCACTTGTGTACAGTTTAATAAAAAGCATCTCTCATAAAGATTATGTCCTACACATTGTGGGAATTCTGTCACCACAGACAGCCTAGATTAATTGCAATAAACAGAAATTGTCACTAAAGCTCTCAGCTTATGCCATCTAATATTGTGTGAATAAATTTCATTTTCTAATATTATGAAACAGTAAGAGTATAATAAATCATCTACCTAAGTCCTTTGAGAATTTTTGCATAATTTACCAAAACAAATTGATTTTAGCAGTAAAGCTACTAATTTACATGGGGAGGAATGGTTTTCATAGTGTGATGAATTTAATTTCCATTTCCCTGTTTGCATGAGTTCACTCCAGCAATTCATCACTGCTAGAATTAAACTACAGCCGTGTTTCAGTTGAGCAGGCACGTAAGGTACACCTGGATGACAACAAAGTGCCTTTCAAAGGCGGGGAGTGAAATGTAGTGAAAATCATTGGAAAGGCCACAGGACCTGTCAAAAATATAAACAATCAGATGCTGCACAGCCATATTAAATGTTTGGAGAATTTTATCCACAGATTGGTTGTCAAACTTTCTGTTTCTGAGATCTAATCTTTCTAAGAATTTCTCAGGTTTTGTTCTGTGGTGAGATATTTTCTTGTCAAGAACAAGAGTGTAAAAGAGAGTTTGTAAAATGAGGAGGTTTAAATTAGGACAGGATGAACTCACTCTTCAGATTTTTAAAATGAGTCATCCATCCAAACACTTACAACATGCACAATATGGGAATAAATTATCTTTTGCCGTCAGTTCAAGCTGGTTCAACTTGGGACTGAAAAGTAAAATAATCTCTCTGGCAACCCAAGGGAAAGGAATCAATTTGTATCTTTATGTCCATGGGTAGAATAAAATAATCCAGTGGCTGCTGGGAAGGTGAGGTCAGTGAGTTTATGGCTGTGGAGAGCAGTGCAGGGTTGTGTTTGCATCTCCTTCCCCACGGTCCCATTGGGGTCGGGATTCAGTCAGCACTGGGCAAAGGTTCTGCTCTTCCAACAGGGCAGGGCAGAAAAACCATCCACAACTGTTCCCTGCTCAGCCAAGAAAGCCTGAAAATACTCACATGCCCTTTTTTCAGGTATCAAACCCAATTGAAAGCTGCAGGGATCCAGGACAGAAAGACAGGAGCTAAAAATGGACCCTTTATCCCCACCTCGGGCAGCAGCGGATCCAGTGTTCCCTAACAAACACAGCCGTAGGAAACTCAACAATAAAGGAAGTTGCCTTTTTTTGCCTGTTGAGCTGAAGACAGTTGGTTGTATTTTAAGGCAGAGCAGAGCTTGGATTGTGCCTGTGGGCATTCCAGGAATAACACAATACAAGAGAAAAAGATCCCGATTTTTGCAGGAATGGACACAGCAATCAGACCGGCTGCTTTTCAGCTTTTGACCTCCCTCCATCCTCAAGATAAGAAGCAGAGCACTTCATTGTCATGATGCAGAAATGGTTTGTCAGGCCACTGACCTCTCTATTTATAAATTGATGGCCATGTTAAATTACAAGGATGCAGATCTTGTCCTCTAGGTAATGACACGGCGTGTTTGAAAGAGAGCTGCCGCTTCCTCTGTTCAGCACGCACAATATGGAAATTAATTTCACAGAAAGTAACTTGCTCCTGTGAGGGAAAAGGACACTGCAGATATTTATAGACTATTTGATTAGTTCCTTTCAGCAGCATCAAATAGGATGATGCTGGAGCAGTCTGTATTTACTTAATACCAAACCTATAAAGAATCCATCATTTACATATTCTCCTCAAAAGCACCAGCTGTACATTCTTAAATAAAGTCATAAATGGCACTGACAAGACTTCATTCTTTTAATGAAAAGAGTCACTCTGTGGTACAGACTGTGCCTGTACTTCACTTTCCAGACTTTATATGCTCAAAACCCTATAAATGTTCTCCATTGGAATAAGAAGGGGTGTTGAAACTTCACTTGAAAATGAATTTGTTTGCTTGTGGAGTCTATGTACATTCAAAAACATTTGATTTGCATATGTTATGGATAATTATTCCAAATATAAGAGTAAATACGGAAAAGATGAAAGGCATCAGAGTAATTTTTATCTCCAGCCATCAGTTCTACTTCAGCCTTGCAAGGTTCACATCTGTGCACTGCAGGCATTACTTGGAATCCACTGTTTCAGTGGAAATTTTCCTTTGTGTGAGTTTTAGTAGCACCACCAGCAAGCTGGAGTGGTTCCATTGCCTTTTTGAGCCAGGGAGTCCCTGTTTCCTGGCCATGGAGCTGGGTGGGAATCTGCTCTTTTCTGGGGTCACATTTTGTCCTTTGCTCGTGAGAACAGAGCCCAGGACATTCTGGATGCTTTTACAGCACATCAAAAATGATTCTTAATTGGACACATTGTTAAGTCTCCTGAGAATATTTGTCATTGTTCCCAAGCAGCTCACTCCGACTCCCTCCCCTCTTTATATTTTGATTTCTTTGATTCTCCTGATAACTTGTTATAGATTTTATTGTGTCACTGTCAGATATTTCGTTCATTGTACATTAACATGTTTACTGCATTTTCTCTTAAAGAATAAAAATAAAATAGAGACAGAAGGAAGGGACAGGAGCAAAATGGAGAAATTATCTTGTTATGGCAGCTCAACACAACCTCAAGGGCCTTCTAGAATGACTCCTTTTCAAACCAACCTTTCATGTCCTTGATTATGCAGGCTGCATCTTCTCTTTTGTAATTTCCTCCCACATGGAATTACATGATCTGTGGCATGGAGCTGTCTGGGAAGCAACACACACAAAAACACAAGTTGTTCAACAAGAAATGGAGCTTTGATCAGAAAAGCAATTCTCTAACCATTAGTGTCTAACACAAGTCTTGAAAAGCAGATAAAGAACTGAGCAAAGCAGGGTCAAATGGCCACAAAACTCTCAATTTTATGGACAGTGTCTTGTTATGGCAACTCCATAAACTCATAACAAGGTCAGAGCAATACAACAATGGGTGTTTTAGGGATGTGGGATTTTTGTGGGTTTTTTTGGTGTTGGTTTTTTTCGTTTTTTTTGTTTTGTTTTGTTTTTTGGGTTTTGTTTGTTTGTTTGTTTGTTTTTAAATTTACTTTTAGTTCACTGCAGAAAAAAAGTTGGACCTGTGAGAACATGTGATTGAGAATGTATAATTTCCTCCCCTATGGAACAGGAATTTCCAGCCCATCACAGTATATTAAGCACAAACTGCCAGTAAAGACTGCTTGAATCACACACAAAAACATCGGGAAATGCTCAAGACTGAAGTCAAATTTTGTAAATCATGAGCTGTTAACTTCACCACTCGTGTTCTTTGCCACCACTCCAGTGCCTGCTAAATGGGTGCATTATTGCCACGGCTTTCATCACCAGCTCCTGCTCTAATCCTTCTGTTTAATGACCCTGATTTAAAAATCGTTACTGTTAACAACTCCTGATATTTTACTCTCAGCATTTTGGCATTCAGAACTGCTTAAATGAAACAGTTCAATCTTATAAGTGACAATAATAGTTCTCATTATACCAACCTGCAGGACTTCCCTTCTGCTGCATTTTGATGCATTACGGCCCTGCTCCGCTGTCATCATTAGCATTGTATTAAAAATACACTTTATCTTTGTTGGAAAGCTCATCAAATATTGAACTTTTTGTTTGGAAATTTAACTTTCTTCCTGGGAGTCACTCTTTTCACTCTGGACATGGGCTACAGTTTAGTTTCAATCTAAGGGTCTGACTGGATCATGCTGCTGTTGCAACTGTACAACAACGCAATGAAGCTGCCAACTGTTAGAGTATATTCGTGGTTATTACACAGTAATCTCTGCATCATTAGATAAAAGAATAATTAAAATAGCAAGGGCTTGGGGAAAGTGGTGTTCTGAAGCCTGTCAAAGCATCTACACTTTCCTGTTTTCATGATTTTATGGTGAAAAGAGGAGGAGAGGAAGAAGTCAAAACAATTTGCTGCTCAGTCACCAGGAAAGGAGGAGACAACATTCTGTTTTCTGTGTAATTGCAGCATCTATTTGTCCATCCAGCAGTTCAGCTGAATTTGAGAAATGGGCAATAGGCTCACAGAAAATAAATTATCAGGAATGCTGTGAAAACTTGGGCCTGAACGGCTCCAAACAGTTCCATTTGTTCTTTTCTACCTCTTGCTGATTAATAGATATGGAACAGAAATGACTGAGAATACGGAAAACAGGGGTTGTGTGTGATGGTGAGGAAAAGAAAGAGAATCATTCAGAAGATGAAAATTAAATGGGCAGGGGGGTGCAAAAAATGAAGAGAGAAAGAATCAGCAGCTTTGACTTTTTCTTTTAATTGGGGACTATTAGAATCCAACCACAGTAAGGCAATTTTTCAAGCACAGGAATGGGACAAGAGATACAGGCACTGAATGCCTTTAATATAAAAAGTTCCTTTTCATAGAAAAAAAACCAGAAAGGGTGCTCAGGCCTTGGCAGGGGCTGCCCAGGGAGGTTTGCAGTGCCCATCCCTGGAGGGGCCCAAGGAAGGGCTGGAGGTGGCACTCAGAGCTCTGGGCTGGGGACAAGGTGGGCATCGGGCACAGCTGGGACTGCATGGGCTGGGAGGGCTTTTCCAACTTGAATAATTCTGGGATTCTGTGACAGCGAAGATTTCAGTGATCTCACAAAACTGAAAAAACCTTGGGAATTCCATGTGCTGCATTCCATGTGCTGCAATCCACGCACAGCTGCTGTGGGTGTAGAAAGCTCTCTCCAGGTGTGTGTCACAGGTTCCTGGGACACATCCCACCCCAGCCCTCTGCACTGAGGCTGCCCCAGACCCTCAGGATCTTGCCCAATTCTCGTTGGTCTCATTTAGGTGCTTAAAAGGATGTTGGCAAAGGACCATCAACTTTTGTGTTGGCAATTAAGCTCCAGTGGACGCAAAGAGAGGAATATCCCAGAATCCTTCTAGTTTCATGTTTCTAGAGAATTTCGTGCCTGCCCCCCTTGTGACTCAGTGCAGCCAAAACTACATTTAGGAGCTGTCTGTGCAGTCCTACTGCTCAATAGTATTTCATGTGATAGAAAATGAGAGTTAGAGACAAGTTACTTAGCTGGTACCTTGTTCCTGGAGATGTTCCAAGGAATAGAGCTCAGGCACAGCAAGGCTACACAAAGTGCCAACTTTTTCATAACCACCCGCTATAAACAGCCTCAGCCTCATCCAAAAGATGTAACTCTCTCTGAAAGAAAACATCCAAAAATGTAACTTACTCTGGTGAAAAAAAAACATCCAAAAGATGTAACTTACACTGGTGAAAAAAAAAACATGCAAAAGATGTAACTTACACTGGTGAAAACAACATCCAAAAGATGAAACTAACACCAGTGAAAAAGAAATCAAAAAGATGTAACTTACACTGGTAAAAAAGCATCCAAAAGATGTAACTTATATTGGTAAAAAAAAAACCAAAAAACATCTAAAAGATGCAACTTATACTGGTAAGAAAAAAAGAAATCCAAAAGATGTAACTTATACTAGTAAAAAAGCATCCAAACGATGTAACTCACAGTGTTGGAAAAAAACATCCAAAAGATGTAACTTACACTGATAAAAAAAAAAAAAAAATCAAAAAAAAAAATCACAGTTGTCAATCCTAACTATTCATCTCAAAGTGAATCTTGGCTTCATATTAATTTTCTTTTCATCAGTGAATCAGCCCAGCCAAATCTCCTAATTGTCATTTACTTCAAAAAATTAAATTAGGTAATAGTTCTTTCAATTCCAAGGTAGTAGTGTATATATACGTTAATATAATTTGAGTATATACTACGGTATGTATATAACTATATTTATTAGGGTTTATTTTAGGGCATAAAATACATTTTTATGCCAAGGAAATTGGAATCAAGAAATTGAATAAAGAAATGAACTCGTTACAGAGGCTGAGCCATTGGAGGTTGGATGCAAGGTTCAAATAAAATTCCTGCTGAAAGCCTATGGAAGACCAAACGGATTTCATGGATTCTGCTGCAGATTTCTCATACTTCATCCACCTGTAACTCACCTGGGAACAACCTGAGCTCACTCAGTGGCTGAAACCCAGCTGCTGATGGATAAATAATCAAACCAAACCATCAATGTGCTCCTCACTTATCCTCAGAGCAAAGGCAGTTTTTGAATGCCACAGGATTTTAACCTGACCCCATCAGCTGAAGCAGGGCTAAAGAACGTTTTCATGTGAGCAAGGAGAACGTGGTACTTCTAGAACACCACAACTAATTGGCTACAAACAACACTTAAACAGACAGGCAGAAGAAAAATTAAAGAGTGAGATGTTGATTTGGGCTGGTTTTGTTCTGTCGGCCACACAAAGGTGTGTCACAACACAACAGTTCCAGATTAAATTATTAAATATCTCATTGTCCTACTTAGATAAAGTGAATAATCAGGTTTATGTGTCCTTCTGTGGTCTGGAAAAAGTTCTGAGGCAGCACTGGTCAAAATGACCAGGGGAAACTCAGAACACAAGGTCACAGCTCAGGGAGATTTATTTTAAATTCTTAAATCACATTTTAAAATTTCCTTGCAAGCCAAAACAGAGCAACAGCACTGTGTCCTCAAATGACTAACCTTGTCATCTCCTCCTAAACAGAGAATATTATTTGGATTCACTGCATAAAAATCAAAACCTATTCCCAATTCTGAAGGCTTAAATGTTCAGCAAAGAGTTCATTAGGCTGTAAAACTGATTTTTTCTTCTCTCCAGTAGCTAAAAGGGGCTCTCTCTGCAGTGATGGCAGCTTTGTTGCTGCACCTTTGTCCCCAAAACCCTCCCCTGGCCAGCAGAGTGTGGGATTATCCATAGGGCTGAGCTGTCAGCACATCAATAAATGTCTCTTTAGGGAAACAGAATGGAGAAGGCTGAAACATCAGCAGAGCACCACTGGAGAAATCCCACCCAGCCACAGATCCCCTCAGATTTCAGCCCTTGTTGCACTTCTCGATGGATAACTCGCTTGGAAATATCACACCCTGAGGACGGGATTGTCCCACAAAGGTTTATTCTCCAAAGGGTTTTCAGAATAAAAATTGATGACTGTTATTGTTGAATGAATTAAGGATAAAAAAACATCAACCCACAAGGCACAAGTCCCAAGTTCTGCATTATTTATAATATTTGCATATCAGAAAATGGATGGCCCAAGGCAAAATTAAGAGATCGTGCACAGAAGTTAATTCAGTAGGAGAAAAATGCAATATTACAGAGAAGAGTACAATGGGAAATCCAGATGTGTATTTGACTTGGAAAGACTGATAGGAATGCATTGAGAAAGCTGATCTTTTGAGGAATTCACAAGAGAAATTTGTGGTTTTGTAGATAAAACTGTAGATAAAATTCTCTACATGTGTTGGGCAGAAGATCTTGAGATCAGGTTACTTCTTCTTCCTGTTTCCTGGTGGTTTTTGAGATCCTGCCTGAGAAGGTAAGCCCTGATTAGAGTTTTTCCCAGGTTTTTGAAGCTGATCTTACCTTTACTACTTGTCCTCCAGATCTGGAGGGAGGAGAAATGCTGCTTATTCCATAAAATCTCCTAATACCTGATGTTTGTGCTGACATTATTTCCTCCAATCTGTGCTGAGAGAGGAGGTGGTTCGGTTTGATTTTGTGACTATATTCTCATTTTTACCATCTGGAAACCCCTCAACCAACCCTGACAGAAGCAGTAGGGTACACAAAAAGCCGAAAACAATCCCAACAATCCTTTTTACAGGTTAATCCTGATGTCTGACAAATCAGCAAGCTGCATTTTAATAGAGCTGAACATCCATGGGCAGTAAAGACACAAACAGAAAGCAAATACCCTTGGAAAGACAGACAATTCACAGTGCAAACCTAAAGGAAACAATTTTACTCCTCTGCCAGAAAATACTTTTTATGGATTGGGTGTTCACATGTTTAAAATCATGCTTAGAGAGCAGATCAGGCTCAGAGAGAGGCAAAATGTTATATAAGCATTGCAGAAAAATCCTTGATTGAAAGATTGAAAGAGTTCAATCCATTCAGCTTCTCAAAGGGAAGATTGAAAGCAATTAAAAATTGTTGTTGTATAAGCACATTTATGAGGAGAAAATATCAGTTACAAAAGGGCTCTGCAGCTAACAGAGAACAGCACAACGTGAAAAGTGAAGGCTGGCAAATAAAAACTGTTAAAAACAATTGGCTTTAACAGCGGCTGTGAGAGAATAACAGGAGCAAACTATTGAGGGAGAGAGAGAATTTTCCATCTCTTCGAGAATGCAGATGGCATGCCAAGAGAAATCCAGCCTCACCGAAACTCATGTGATCAAGGCAGAGTTGTTAGGGTAAGCATGTGATAAACTGAAAAAGGTAATTTCAGGCAAAAAAGGTCTGCTGAAGTATAAAATATACATCTGAGAGGGAGAGGCTGCTTTAATGAACCAATGGACACAAAATAGAAATCAATTATCAGGTAATTAGGACTTGCGAGTAGCTAAAGGGTAGAAGACCCAACCAGGACATGTCATAGAATCACAGAATTATTTAAGTTAAAAGATTGCAACCCCTCTGCTAGTTTTTCCATTAAAGTAATTGAAAAATGTTCACAAATTTGATATGACCATGTTATAATTTTCTCTTCTGGGAAAACCATTTTTGTATCATGTTTAAGGTTTTTTTTTGGTGTGGGTTTTCTTTGTTTTGTTTGGGGTTTATTGTTGCTGTTTGGGTTTTGTTGTTTGGGGTTTGTTTGTTTGTTTTTGTTGTTTTTTGAGGGTTTTTGTTTTTTTTTTTTTTATTTTTTTGGGGGTGTTTTGGTTGTTTTTTTTTGTTGGTGGTTTTATTTCTTTGTTTCTTTATTTGTTTGTCTTTGAGTTTTTTCCTTTTTTTAAACACCTGGTCACTGTGTTCACATTTACACACATACTCTCTTCACAAGGCAGGTACTGGTTTGAGATTTCAATCAAAAAACAATAATTCGCATCATATTTCCTCTTTCCCCGCCCTTATTGTTTTTCTTGGTTTCACATAAGAAGAAACATAAAACTATTATTAAATTGTAACAGGGGGGTTACTGACAGGGAATTTTGCCTTGATATATGAATAAGTGTGTTTACAGTACTTGTTCTAGCATTAGGCTTGTTAATAGAAAGATCTGTAGGGTACCATTAAATCAGCCCCAGAACAGACAAACAGTATGAAAATTATCGGGTGTTCTATTCATTACTCTTAGGACAAAAACATCCTTAGAAAGTGTGTCCATTGTTTACAACCTGACGGTCCCTACCATACAAGATGAGTACGTTGTCCTTAGTCCTGACTACAAAACTAACCCCCACCAGTTAGTAATAAGCAAGTTTAAAGAACACGATATAACCAAAATTCTATCCCCTGTCCAATTTCCCTAACATCCCTAAACTCGTGGGAAATTTAGGCAGCAGGCGCTATTCTAAATCAAGCCAGTAGACTGAAAGGCAGATGTGAGCAAAACATATTGACCTGGTTAGAAAACAAGGAATGCAGTGAAATGAAAAGAAACACAATGTGCTATAGAGTGGTGATATGGTGGGTACACTCTGTTCTGAGTTGTGTCTCTGGTTTGAGTACATCTGTAGATTAATAAATGAAAACAGTTATGTCAGTGCATAAAAAAAAACCAAAAAACCCGTACTTCCCCGCTTCAATGTAGTGAAAGGAGATCTAAGGCAGAAGACAATTGCCTAATCCATCATTATAATTTCAAAGAAGAGTATGGAAATTACACTTATTTCTTATACTCTGAATAAGCAGAGAAAAATAAGATACAGAGAATGAATAAAAGGTACTGTGTTAGCAATCATTTGACAGTGACTAGCAGAGAAAGCCAAACCCCAGACAGCACGTAACTGCTTTTAGTTGGGTGCTAACCCATTCCTGATAAGAAAGTCAGCCTTGAATTAAATTTGTTAGTACCTGAGTAACAGCTATAACAACAACATCTAAGTGAATTAAACTGGAGGTGCAAGTTCACTGTGAAAGAAAGTCATATTCAACGTTCAGTCATGGACTGTTAGCAGGCATATAAGAAGTATAGAGATCCCTAGCCTCAAAAGACTGAGAACATTCTTAAGATAATGAAAAAAAGAGGTTATTCTTTATAAGAAGACTGTATTAACATAGTGGTGATTAATTAGACGTGAACGATTGACCACTATGGTGAATGCGAGTCAACTCGCGACAAATAAGTGAACTCAATTGTTAGGCAATATGTTAGCCTCTAATGCTACATGTTCGACTGGTCGGCTATATGGACTATGTATACATTAAAATATTCTAATTTTGCCCATTGGGTTCTCATTAGCCTATCTCTTTCTAACCATATTTGTTTCTGATTTAGTTTTTGGGTTACAGAACATTTTCATTCACTGTATTTCCGCGATTAGCGGGGGCACAGCAAACAGGGATTTTCTTGTTACGGTCCTACCCACTGTTTTGTGCCGTCTGTGTGGGATTTTGACGGGGAACCATCCCAGGGAACAGGGGACAGGGAGGACGAGGTAACAGAACAACAGACCTTGAAGTCGGCATTATCTTCATTATCCTCGGGGGCCTCATGAGGCTGTGGAAGGGGCAAGCAGGTTGGCAATAGTACACATAACTGATCAGCGAGGTGTGGAAGCGATGGGGTAGGCTGTGGAAGGGAAGAGTTCAGTGTCACCACCAGTTTAGCACGAGAGACTAAAAAGAGACATACTAAGTTTTCTGCCTCCATACTGTTGAAGAGAAGGTATATGTAGTATCTAGTACCATAAAAGGCGATATTCTGAGACAAGATAATCGATTGGGGTGTGCTGTTGTGTAGAATTACTTCCAGGTTGATTTACGACATATAAGGAATTTACTATCGTGCAATAAAGGTGTTCACATGCCAACATGTGGGAGCTCTCGTGGATACCAAGGGCCTCAGTTATCCACCCTTTTTCCTCCTGTTGTTATCTCCAGAAGTTCCAGCTGCCCAACTGGCTTGTGTTTCTTAAGTTTCCACTTCCCAGACTTGTGTCCCTTCAACTCCAGGTGGAGTTTCATGGAGGATGTTCATATGTTGCATAAGTAGAATTAGATTTGGTATGGAATGTTACCAGTAAAGGTGTATGTCCTGGGCATCTCCATCCTGGGTGAGATTGAACTGCGTGTCTTCCACAAGGTGTACGTTAGATATTTAGAGGGGTTTTTTTCAGAACTTCTTGTTTCCAGATACAGTCTGTCCTATTGGAGGAGAACAGACCTACCTTGGTTTGTTTTAACAGAAAATACATGGTTTTACTACAGAAAAGTTGGGTCTCCTAGGTGTTTTTCGCCTAGCTTTATGGGCGGGACCTCACATCTGC
>CM019224.1:3333963-3347323 GCA_009741485.1 Malurus cyaneus samueli
TATCCCTATCCTATCCCTATCCTATCCCTATCCTATCCTATCCTATCCCTATCCTATCCCTATCCTATCCCTATCCTATCCTATCCTATCCTATCCTATCCTATCCTAATCCTATCCTATCCTATCCTATCCTATCCTATCCTATCCTAATCCTATCCTATCCTATCCTACCCTATCCTATCCATACAAGAGAAAGATGTCTTGCTACAAGGCTGTGCAAATCTCAAAGTGTAACATCATTTCCAGGGTGGTTTAACCACTCCCAGCGAGACCTGTGTGTTGTGTTTTGGGCTCTGAGCACCTTTTTCTCCCACATAAACCTCTCAAAGACACGGGAACCCTTCCCAGAGAAGGATATTTTCCTTTTAGGATGTCGTTCTTCCCACATATAATTCTCTAGGTTTGAAAATGCACACTTTATGTGCATTATGGGTTATAATATAATTATGATTATATGATATAATACATATATAATTATGGATTTTTATTCATGTACATGTTGGAAATTTGTGCAGTGGAACTCCTCAGAATCTCGATGTGGATATGAGCATAAACCAGAGTGAGTGCTGCTGTATCCTAACCCTTCCAAGAGAGTTGAACTCTCCAGTAACTGCACTCACTCCCTGCCCTCCTCCAGTGCCCCCAGAGCACCTGGCAGGGCAGAGGCAGCTCTGTTTGTGACACTGCACTCAGCAGCTGCCTCCAGAACCCAAACTATCCCCTCTGTCAGCTCAAAGGAAAGAGCAGAGCTGATCCCAGGGATGCAGCAGGGTGAACACATGCAAACAGAAATCTATGCTCACTCTACAGCATCAGAGAAGACTTTTTATTTTAAATATGTGAAATTCTGTGTGATGCAGACAGTGGGAGATGTATGTATGAGCCTTTGGAATTGAAGGGAAATGTTCCCTGAGGTCAAGGCGAGCTGCTGAGGACACTCAGCTCCATTTGAAGAGCACTTGACACTGGCTGTTATCAAAACCTGGTCAAGACAGACACAAAACTTCACTCCTTCATGTTTTTCACTCCTTTGAGTGCCACTTCCAGCAAAGTCCCTTCCAATTCCAAAACACCAGGAATTTTCCTCATTTAAAGGTTTGTTAGAGAAAAGGCTCCCTAAAAAACCACTTCATATTTCATGTGCCTTTGAAGATACGGAGAAATGTGTTGAGAACTGGATAGAGAAAGTCTTCTCTTCCTTGTTGAGGCTGATGTCTAATCAATATTTGAAAATTTTCTTTCCACATAAGTTTTAAAGTTTTTGGTACAAATTTTGCAAATTTCTTTCAAGGCCAGGTTGGACAAGGCGTGGAGCAGCCTGGGACAGTGGAAGGTGTCCCTGCCCATGGCAGGGGTGGAATGACATCAGCTTTAAGACCCTTCCCAACCCAAACCATTCCATGATTCTATAATGCAAGATGACAGAATTTAACTTTTTCTGGGGGAGGATTATTTTAATTTCAGGTCAAATGTAAAATAATACTTGAAAAACATGGAATGAAAGCTTTCAATGTATAAAATTACAGATCCATGCCAACCTGTATGAATGCCAAAGTCCTTGGCAGAATTACATTTTTAATGTTTTCAAGTCTGTTTAAGAAAGGACTTTCTGGATAAGAAATGGCAGGAACATTTGGAAATCTGTGTGACATTAACCTTAGAGGTGGCTGAAATTCTGTAGTGCTGGAGCCAGTCTTCCCTTAGTGCACTCACAAAGCAAAAACCCTTCAAAATGGTCAAAACAAAACAGACATAAAACTGGAAGGAAGGTTTTAATCTCTATAAAGTATTTTCATCTCAAAGTATTTCCATTCTTGTCATTCTACGACGCACAAAGCCAGCATAATTACAATAATTTAATGTACAACCAACCTGGAATAAAGTTTACTTCAGGAATTTCTTATGATTCAGCTAACTGGGATTTGGAGTGCTCAATGCCATTTCTCCAGCCCTGGTGCTCCTATCAGCCTTATTCTCTATTTTAGCTGTATCTCAGCAATGCAAAGCATTCTCAGTAGCTGTATGCAGAAACTCTTGCTGCTGCACTGTCTCACAACAAAAAGGATTTGGAAGAAGCTCTGTCGTGTGTAAGAAAAGCATTTACCCGCAGATGACCAAACCTACAGGAAGACATGAGGTTTTCTCTTCAGTACATTTGGCTCCTCAGTTCCCATCTCTCTGTGAGTGTTATTTTTGATAGTATTCTCATTTTCAGGCAGCAGGAATTTGCACATTTATTGAAGCAGCTGACAGAATTTGCATGAGGACTTGAGGGAGCCATAGCCCTGCTGAGGTGAATGACCATTTGACCTCTGATTTATGCTGTAACAGGAACATTAACGCCCTTTCCGGGTAATCCATTAGTCTTATTTCCATGTCAAGCTCCCATAAATAGCTTTTCTAACAATGAATGGTTCCTCAGCCTCAGCTGAGAAATTCACAGGTGGTTTGCAAACCACAGCCAGCAGAGACACATCAACCCCCACTGCAGCTCAGGGATGTTTTGACTGGGACTGGCTGCAGCTGGGTGATCCGAGAGAAATTTCTTTGCACAAGCCAGCATTTTGGGCAGTTTCAGTTGGTTTTATTGGCCATCAGTGACATTGCCCTGCATTAACTGCTGCAGGCTGCTCACAGGTGCACCCACGTCAGGTCTTTGGTGTCTCTAAGGATGGAGAACACACAACCCCTCTGGACAGCCTGGTCCAGGTTTGCCTTTCTTCACAGGGAAAAGGGTTCTACTTAGGTTTAAATGGACTTTGGTGTTCCAGATTGTTGAGATTAGCTGCTCTCCTTTCCCTCTGTACCCTGGGAAGGGTTTGGCTCCATCTCCCCTCCCACCCCCACCAGGTATTTGCACACTCCTGCAATGTTCACAATTGCCAGCAGCAAGGGATAAACTGGAAGGAAAGAGAAAAATCCCCAAACCTGGAATTTCAGTTGCTTTAGACTCTTCCTGCTCTGTTGATTTGTCCTACTTCTTATTGAACAATTTTACATAGCAGTACTGCCTGGAATAAATGGAATTTCTGCACAGACTGGGTTAAGCACTGAGAGGAGAGGTAGAGTTCCTCCTTTAATGGCAATGAGGAGCTGCTGTGCTCCTCCTCAGACCAACAGAATACACAAATAACAGGAGGCAGCAGCCTCAATTTCCCCTCTGCACAAGGAAGATTTTGACAACAAAATAACACCTTTTTCCAGGAATTTTCCAATTTTCCATCAGAATAATATATTTAAATTAAGTTTATAAACGAGTTCAAATTGCAAAAAGGCTAAGAAAAGTTTGGTATCAGAAAAGAAGGAAGAGAGAGGGGACTTCAGATATTTCAGTTTGCTCACTGTCCTCCACCCCCACAGGGAGTGAGGGAGAAAACAGGAAGAACAAGAGTGTGAAAAGCTAAAGACAAGGAAATTATCCATTAACTACTGCTGAGAGCAAACCAAACTCTCAGCCCAAAGCTTCTCCTCTCCAGGCTGAACCATCCCAGCTCTCCCAGCCTTTCCTCCCAGCACAGCTGCTCCATCCCTCTGCTCATCCTGGAGCCTCCTCTGGGCTCTCTGCAGCAGCTCCATGTCTTATGCAAGAGCAGGAAAGATCTTGGTGGATAAAAACAGGAATATTCACTTCTTGTTACAAAGGCAGCATGGCCAAGGTGTGTGATTTACAGAATCCCCAGCTATTTTCCTTTACTCTTCAGAGAAGTCTCTACTTATCAAAAGTTTGTTTTGCAGCAGTGCAGCAGCTCAGGTTCCTTAGGAGAGGCAGGGCAAGAGCAAGAATTACCTCACAGCTGGATTGTACAGGCTGCAAAGAAAGGAGAATGAGAACAATCCCTGAGAATTTTGCATAATGCATTAAAGTGAAAGTCTGCATTTTTTAAGGACTCAAAAAATCCCTGCTTTGGCACACGACGCTAAAACTTTGAATTTCAGCATTTCTTCAAAGGCATTCACACATACAACAGGAAACAATTCTGTGCATATTTAGGGAGCATTTATAGCAAGAGTCATCACTTCTGTTCTCTGTATCATCACAATATTCATCACAATGAATTTTAGTCTAGACAGTTTTTTTTCTCATGATTAAAAATGTTTATTCATAAAATAATTTAGTTTCACATCTGGGAACTTTGTGCAATTCATTTGCATTAAATAACAGTTTTATTGACTTTAAAAAGGAAACAACTCTATTTATTTTCTGTATACACATCCCATATAAAAGGATTTGAATATTTAGGTAGCTATCATCTGTAGCTGCTACCACCTTGGATTCCTGTGTAATTTATCAGGCTTT
This sequence comes from Malurus cyaneus samueli, assembly GCA_009741485.1. Classification (NCBI taxonomy): domain Eukaryota; kingdom Metazoa; phylum Chordata; class Aves; order Passeriformes; family Maluridae; genus Malurus; species Malurus cyaneus. The sequence goes on from CM019224.1 coordinate 3,338,261, forward strand.
GTAAAAATATCTCTACATTACCTTGATTAAACAAACATTCCATTGCTCGATTAATCAGAACTTTCATAATGTTTCCACAGAATATTTATTTGAATTAGGACTATTTTTAACTAATATGCCTTCATGACCAAGGACTGCAATTTAATAAAACAACCAAATATCTGACTGCTTTTTCTCTGTGTTTAGACAATATTGCAGCTCCTGCTGACTGGATTAGAAGTGGTGTTAAGGAAGATTTAGCTTAATGAAACAACATGTAAAGGCATGGGAGAAAATATTAATACAGAAACCCCACAGTTATCACACACTGAGCTCTTCTACTCACCCATTAACACAGATTTATTGTGCCTTTCCACAAATGAGTGCAAGTGGGATGGACTCCAAAGCTTTGGACCAAACATTCTTGACATCAACAGGAAACTCAAGTGACTTGCAAGAGCTGTGCAGCAGATTCCCATTGTCTGTGAGAGAAACCTCCCACACAAAAAGATATTCAGTGTCAGATCTGCTAGTTCAGACTCCAGCCATTGTCCAAATCACAGGGTTTGTGCTGAAAGCAATGTGAAAATGAGCTGCATTGGACACGGGACTGTGTCCAGGAGTGCAGTGGTCAGTGCCTGGTCAGAGCAAGGCTTGAGCCCAGGGGATCCCCAGACTGCCCTGTGACACTGGTGGCAGGCAGGGACACGGGAATGGAGGCACAGCCTGTGCCCAGGGGGAAGGAGGAATAAACACTCCCCAGGACTGGGGTGCTTTTGGTAAATTTAAATAAACATTGACAAAGAAAACCTCCTGGTCTGCATTGGTCCGTGCCTCAATTCTTTGTACTGCTTTCCATCTGAGAAGGATTCACACCCCAGATAAAGGGTCCTTACTAGACCAAAGACAGTCCTTTTGTAAATCTGCAGTAACAGCTTATGTTTAGAACCTTGTTTAAACCAGAACCCTCTGAGTTGTGCGGTGTCCTCTGCTGTCTCAGTGACCCAGGGAGGATGAAATGTTGCAGGCAAATGAACCCTGACAGGCAGCCTGAGCAGCTCTCCCGACTGTCAGCCCTGCATTTCCCACCAGCTCTGGAGCACAGCCAGCACTGGGCACCCATTTTCACTGACCCAAAGCAAAGCACAGCCTTTTCTGACTCTTTCTAATGCTTACACAGGTTCAGATCACAGAACTGGGCAATTTTATTTCATTCAAGTGCTTCTCTTTTTAGGAAGAGTTGCCCTGCACTCCATGTAATTGCACTGCTCAGAATGGCTGAGAAGCTGGATTTGGACTATGAATAGAATATTTTCTTAACTCATCCTTAATATTTTCCCAGTTAATGAGCTGTACTAAAATAAACCTGCAACTTCATCCATTAACTCTCCTTTCTATAGAAGAAGGGAAATGCAATCAAAGTAGAAAAGGAAAAAAAAAATTAGTTTTGGCTTCAGGGCATCTTTGTTTCAGTTTAGCTATAGCATCATCTAAAATCAGGAAATTATCAACATTCTAAGATAGATCATAGGATTAATCACCTAAAGTGGTGAGTAACAGCATATACTTAAGTGTCAATTTTTCTTTACGTTTTTATTCCAAAACCCTATTTTCAGTCACTGCAATTCACCTTTGAGTGCCTTGGGTGAAGTGACCTCAATGTGAAAGAATTTACCTTTGGTCAGATGGAATATTCTAATATTGGAAACTTATCCCACAGGGGAACCTGAGTGGGGAGTGGCTGAGGGCTCTCGGTCTGTTCCCACTCAGGTTCCCCTGCAGACCCATCCCCATCCCCATCCCCATCCCATCCCCATCCCACCCCATCCCCATCCCATCCCATCCCACCCTCCATCCCATCCCATTAATAATTTCCATTATTTAGGCACTGGCTTACACTCAGGATGCCCACAACAGCCTGGTGAGTGAGTTCTGGTGAATTTGGGCCCAATTCCTGCTGCAGGAGAGGCAGCAGTGGCAGGGAGAGCAGTGAGCAGGATCCAAAGCCACCGTGGTGACACGATCACATGGACAGCACCCTCCTGTTCCTCACCAGAGCTCAAACACAAAGCTCGGGGGGCAAACAGAAGCAGAATCCCTCAGCACAACTCTGGCGCCTTCCAACCATCGAGAAGCTCCAAATCTGCTCGCACAGAGTTCCTCCAGAGCCCAGGAGCTCTCAGGTGTGCAGGAAAATGAACCAAGATTGCAGGAACCTGCTCTGCAGTGCGAAGGCTTCACAAAGGCAGCTCTTATTGACACCACAGCTCCTCTCTGACATATTAATCCACACCCCAGCAACTGAGAAATGAGAGCTCAATTGCAGCTTGGATCATCTGGCCCGGGCTTCCACACGGATAAGGAGGGCTGTGATAGTTCTCTAGAGCAGCTTAATTTCAAAATCGCTGAAGCCTGAAAGCCTCAAATGAGTTTTCCTTTCTGAAACAGAAAATAAAACTTCAAGATCCAACTGTTGAAAAGCTTCCCTAAATCTCCTGGGAATCACAGGGCAGTTTTGTGCAGCAGTAACAGGCATCATAGCCATAATTCTTAATTAGAATAAAGCCTTAGCCATCTAAGATCAAACATGTTTTATGTGCAACCTTTCCTACTGTAATCATCACCAAATTATATTTACAAATTACTCTATTCCATACAGATTATTAAATGTCCTAAAGCACATGGCACATTGATAGTAAATAATGAATTTGAGGAGTGAGGGATAAAAAATTGAAGTAATCCTCCCCCTGACCATTTCCAAGACAAGTCATAAATAGAAGTTGGAAGGTGCAAACATTATCCAACAATTAAAAAGTGATTGGCAAGGTCAGACTGTTTCTAGAAGAAGCATTTAAACACTGATTTTACTGAAACTTGAAAAAAAAATGCTAAGACAAGGGTATTAAGTAAAAAACAGAGCATTAAGAAATTAAAAAAGACTTAAATAGGCAAAGAATTTCCTCACAGGGAGCATGAAAACAAAATTGATTCTGCAATTGACCTGAGATATTTGAATTGACAGAATTCAACCTAGTGTGTCCTCGGGAAAATTACGTAGGATAGGTTTTCAATATTAGTGTATTGCCCAATTATCCTCCTAAAAATGCATAAATCACCATTTTACCCAAACGCTTTCCCAAAATCTGGTTATCAGCAACACTCCCACACGGCGCTGGCTCAGGGCAAAGCCCCGTTTATTTTAATTGCTCAGCTGTCCTAATTCCAAATGGGGGTTTAGGAAAGAGAATAAAAAATAAAGAGCAAGTATTTGAAAAATTCTTCCTCAACAATTTACACTGAAGGGGTTCCCTCAGCCAGGTGTGGTTTTACTTTCACAGTTCTCGATGGATTTATTCTTCACAATTCAGAATCACATCAAAATCCAAATAATTTATCAGCTGCTGTACATCCTGCAGCGAGGAATTTCAGTGCTTAACAAGGGGAATGCTACATTTTAAGACATTTTAAATTAATATATGAGTAGGAATGTTCAGCTCTGTCCCCTCTGTGTTCAGTTCATACTGAACTAGCCTGCATTCAGTTTGTACTAGAAAAAAATAAAATAAATCCACTTTTTTGGGTTTTTTTTTTGTTTGTTTGTTTGTTTTTGTTTTTGTTTTTGTTTTTGTTTTCTGAAATTAAGGTTACCCAACTGTGCCTGAATTTAAAACTATGCTCCTGCTGTGCAAGCGTTTGTAGGTGCAAGAGAAGGCAAAATACCGGGGTTTTGGCTGTAGTACAGAGTGACACCTGAACAAGGTGAAATGAGTGATTTTCAGGCTGATTTCAGCTTTGCCCTTTAATGTGAGCAATTCCTGTTATGCCCTGGCTCGCCTGAAGATGGTACTGACATCCCACAGACCTTCCTCAGCTCCAAACTCCACCACCTCCTCTTGTCATCCTCGCTGCCGAGCTGAATCCATCCCAGGCAGCTGCTCTGAATATTTTAATCCTGCTTCTCCTCTAATTTACAGTAATTTAAATATAAAATAATAAGTTCTTCACGGTGCATTATTGTGCAAATGGCATTTAACGAAGCTATTTTTCTGCAGCTCTAACTTAGCTTTCCCCAGTGAGCACTGCTACAGGTGGGAAAATAATGGGTGGTTCAGTTCTTTACCCAAACCTTTAAAAATGGAGAGTGGCTTGGTTGGATTTTAACAGAACTTGATGCAAAATGAGAGACAGAAAATGGTGAGAGGAAAACCATCCCTAACTTGGGGCAGCTTGCAATGCATCACTTATCACAAAATAAAGCATGTAATGCATCACTTATCACAAAATAAACTGTTTAATGCATCATTTATCACAAAATAAACTATTTAATGCAAACACACTGGACAAAAACATTGAAAAATGCTGTTTGGAGGGATTAATTAAGAAATACTTAAATTTATTTTTTCATCCGTATTTCATTTTAAAACAGATGATGAAATATAAGGCCTTGTTCATTTTCTTGAAGATGTTTACTTTTTTTTTTTTTTTTTTTTTTTTTTTTTTTTTTATAAAAGAACTAAATCTTTCTTATTGGAGCAGAAAACTGAGAGGAGTGACGAAGAACTGGGAATATATATTATATATATATGCATGATGCAGGTTCAATATATGTTATGGATAAAAGACATAACTTGGAGCCAACTGATGTCACTGAGCTTAAATGGATTTGAATTTACATTTTTCAGCTTTCATCTTTTCAGTCTTTATATAATCTTGATATTTTAACTTTATATATTTTTTAAATCATTGATTGATGTGCCAACAGCTTGTTTTAAGAAAGAAATCCACCAAAAATAAAAAAAAAAAAAAAAAATCTAACCAAAAAATAAGAATTTGTTTATCAAAAAAAAAAAAAAAAAAAAAAAAAAGAAAAAAAAAAAAAAAAAAAAAGGATTTGTATGTGCCAGGCAGCATCCTGGAGTCTAATGGGAAATCTGTTTTTAATGCTGCTGGAGACCAATGGAACAAGGCCTTGAGTGACAGACTGTGCTCACTTTGTGCTAAAAACAGGGTGTGAGGGAATATTCTAATGTCTCCTCAAATACATGGACAGACTTGTTGGGGTCAGGAAGGTTTTTGTGCTGTAAAATGTCTCATTTTGGTACCAAAGGTGATTTAGTTCATACACACACGATGCTGAATGGAAAAGCAAAACAAACCTGCAAGCCAGAATATCAGGGAACGGGACAGAGAAGGCAAAATTTATCCACATTTTGTAAGCTCCTACTCTGGTGGCAATAAAAATTCAACTTGGAATGATCAACTGTTTTATAACAGAGAGCAGGCTCAATGAATCTGATCCTAGGGGAAACACCTAGGGGAAAAAAATACCCAAACAAACAAAAAAAACCCAATCAAACCAAACCAAACCAAACCAAAACAACCAAAACAAAACAATAAAAAAAATTAAAAACCACAACAAAATAATAAAAATAATTTAATAAAACCCAAAAAACCAAAAAAAAAAAACCAAACCAAACCAAACAAACAAAAAAAAAAAAAAAAAAAAAAACAAACAAAAAAAAACCACACCCAAAACCAAAAAAACAGACAAAAAAATCCACAAAAAACACAAGAAAAAAGCCCAACAAATCCGATTCAATGCATTATTATCTTCACTGACTTACTGACTTCACTGGACACTCAATAACCCATTTACATATAAGGGTCACATTTTTCTAATAAAAAGCCAGAAATAAACCATAATTTTTCACAAAGGTTCATAGATGTATAATAACGAGTTAGGAACATTTCTTTGCAAAGGCAGGAGCCAGGGAATGGCTTCCCAGTGCCAGAGGGCAGGGCCAGATGGGAGATTGGGAAGGAATTGTTCCCTGTTTGGGTGGGCAGGCCCTGGCACAGGGTGCCCAGAGAAGCTGTGGCTGCCCCTGGATCCCTGGCAGTGCCCAAGGCCAGGCTGGACATTGGGGCTGGGAGCAGCCTGGGACAGTGGGAGCTGTCCCTGCCATGGCTGGGGTGGCACTGGGTGGTTTTAAGGTCCTTTTCAACCCAAACCATTCTGGGATTCCATGATTCTGTGAAGCCTTGAGGGAGCAGTTGTAGAATCAAAATGTGGATCTTCCAAATTAGGAGTAAAATCAGAGAAAGAGATCACTTCTAAGGCTTTAAGGATTGATTTTTGGGTACCATCTCACAGAGCTCCTTACAAAACCTTCCCCTTCTGAGGCAACCCCACAGACTAGAAATAAAACCCATAAAATTTATTGAGATCCCCGTTGAACTTGGAGGAAGGGTCAAAATTATTTTTTTCCTCCCAGGTCAGTAGTGATACACACCATCACAAAAACCAGCCAGAAAACAGACCTTGACCTTTCCCCTAATCCAGCTCTCTGCATCAATTCCCGTCTCAGCTCTATTTTCATAAATATTAAACAAAAGAGCTGGATGGCAACTGCATCTGCTGCCGAACTTGCAGCCAACACAAGTCTGAGATGACCCCTCAGCTGCTGAATAATTAAATCCTTCCCTATATCAGACCAAATATCTGAAGGACTTCATGCTTCTGCGGTTAATATTTCTGGATTTTTGTCCATATTGTCTATTTCTCAGTCTTTCAGCGCTGCTGAAGGTAGAAAATCTTTCCCATTTGAAGGAATGACAATGCCAAAATGGCAATTTCATGTTTTCACTTGCAGTTATGTAAGTTTTGGGCACCCAAGTGGGATCATGAATATTAAGGGTTTTTTTTTAAAAACGTTCTCTTGGACCAATTATTAATTGCTCTGATTTGCACACTTCTGAATAATCTTTTATGTCCTATTAGAAGAATCATTTTAGCACCAGAATCTTCCATTTTTCCTTCACTCTATATGTCCTAAAACCTGTTCTTTAGCAGAGAACACACTATAACTTGCCTATTTTCTTCTTATTTGTGAACTTGCATGCTTTGATGATGTGTTTGTTTGCTTGTATCCTCTTTGAAATTTGAATTCTTTGTCACTGGGGTTGTTTTTCTGCAGCTTCAGCTCTGCTGCACTTCATATTTTTCTGAAGGACAGGCAACATACAATATATGAATATGAACATGAATATAATAGTCCAGTGTGAGCCACAAAAGTTATTTGCTGTTCAAGTGCCCAAAAAGTCTTCTCAAGATACTTGTTTGCTTAAAAGATGATTGAAGTGGTTTTATTATTACTGAGTGTTTCTCCCATCATGGAGATTTCAGCTTTTCAGACCATGTGTGCTTTCAATAGTTTTATTCAGGACACTTTTCTCTGAGTTATTGATGGCTCTAAATTAACAGCACAATAGCGAGAAATAGCTCTGACCTCCCGTGCTTTTGTGTGATTTGTCTGGAAGCTCTCCAAGGAGGACAGCCCGGAGAGGAGAACTCCTGTTACACCACGAGGACACACATCACTTCCCTTCCCTTCCCTTCCCTTCCCTTCCCTTCCCTTCCCTTCCCTTCCCTTCCTTCCCTTCCCCTTCCTTCCCTCCCTTCCCTTCCCCTTTTCCTTCCCTTCCCTTCCCTTCCCACAGAAGTGGATGAAACCAAGGAAAACATTTCATTTATTGGTTCCTTTGGTAATTCCTCCCCCCACAGCTGTTATACATCTCCACACCCTACATCTCTGTCCTGTTTAGGATTTTGGTGCCAGGAAGGAATCCTGACTTTGCAGGGGAAATCTCCATGCAAGGCTCAGGTGAATGGATGCAGCAGGACTGTGTACACTCAATATTTTTAATTACATTGCTGAGTCAGAGCACTCATGGGGCTGAGAGTCTGAACAGTGAGATTCTGAGAGCTGCTGTTAAAGAAGTGCCAGAGAAGAACACAGATAATTGACACAATTCTTCTTTCCTGACCACATTTAATCTGTGATGCTCTTATCAAGCTCAGACTTTTACCTGTTCCCTTTCTTTCCCTGAAAGAAGGTAATCAATGCCTTCTTCAGGAGAGCAGGTGGGTCCATGGATTCTAAACCAGACCCTACAGACTGTGCAGAATCTCTGGGGTTGTAAAAGCCCTCCCAGCCCATGCAAGTCCCAGCTGTGCCCGATCCCACTTGTCCCACCCAGAGCTAGTCCACTCCAGCCTTCCTTGGGCCCTCCAGGGTGGGCACTGCCAACCCTCCCTGGGCAGCCCCTGCCAAGGCTCTGCACCCTTTCAGTAAAAAAAATGAAGTGTGAAGCCTCTCACAACAAAGAGTGCACATTTCCCCACCTTTCAAAGTTCTCTAACAGTTAAATCCATCTTGTCTTGACTGATATCAATCCTATTCTCTAACACTCATGTCTATTCCCTGCAATCTCATAGCTGCTTAGACAATAATTCCCAGTTTTTAGCTGCATCCTGGGCATCGTGAGATTAAAATCTCTGCAGGTAGCACACACATTTCTTGCTGAGCTGTAAGCCCAGCACAATTCCCACCTGTTTGCACTGAGCTAAGAAATCTTCTCTCTGTTGTCTTCTCTGGAAACCAAAGCCAGCCACTCGGACATGCGAGATGAATCTAAACAAAAATTGTAGAGTTCTGCTTTCATATCTCCCTAGAAATCCACCCTAAAAATTGTTTTGCTCACTGGAAGCCTGACTGCAAACTTACGGCTGTAATTCCTGATTTCAGCCAGGTCAACAGCAGCAATTGGCAGTGATTTTTATTTTAACCAATGTGCAAATTCTAATGGCCAGTTAATTAGCAGCAAGGTTTGTATTCCAATATCCTTGCTGATAGATGAAAATATTCAAGATTACAGAATTCCTGTCCATGTTTTCTTAAGGTAGTTCATACCCACGCTTTAAGCAATGCTGTTTTATCTAGGAATGCATTCCAAAAATCCTGCAGTTACCCAAAATCGTTTATAAGGAAGCTATAGCCTACATTTCTTTTATCTCCTTACTAAAAACAGCAGTAATGTTTGCACTTACAGCAGTGCAGCGTTTCTGTAGCTTATTGTTCAGCTCATCCAGCCTCACTCTTACCTTTGCATGTGTTGCATATTAAATATTATTATTCTTGGCTCCGTGAAAACGACACAACCTACTTTAGTATTCTTTAGTCCTTAACAAGTGAGCCTGGGAATTGAGGAGAAGCGTATAACTACATGCTGACCAAAGAGGAG